>JAJIZL010013971.1:0-71184 GCA_023969395.1 Amblyomma maculatum
AATTCATCATCGCCTATCACACAGCAATCAATCTTCACTCCCTGGAAGCAGAAATTACCATGACATATTTTTTTTTTTACGCAGCTTCCGATTATTTCCGAGACCCGTGCCAACTGCTGCATCGACGGCATAGGCAGGAAAGGGCTAAGCGCCATTCCAACTTACGCCAAATTACGCAGGATTCTTGCATCTCAAAATAAATTGCATCCTCGCTCATTTCACTAACAAGTATCTACCAGTTGGATGAGCGACGGTGATGCGCAAACCAAACAAACAAACTCGCGATCATCTCTCATAGTCGTTCAAGTAAATAGCAAAGGCACACATACAAAAAAAATTCTGCACATTACAAAACTGGATACTGTACTTGGATAGGGATGACGCTGCGCGGATCGACGAGGTGCCCATGAACGACTCGTAGAGCAGTTTGTAACTGCGCTCGGCAGCGCGGCCGGTGGGCCCCGCTACGCCTCCCCTGTCAAAATACGCTTCTTGGCGTCGCTAACAGACACCGCCAGGGACAGAAGAGAGGTCCAGGCACAGCACACTAGGTTACAATGTGAAAAGCGCGGACAGAACGGCGGGCGCTTACGGACGGACACGAAGCGAATGGATGGAGCGAATAAAATATGGCTGCCAGCGTGAGATCAGCGTGCCGCTCATGGTTGCCAGACTTATTTTTGTAAACCCTCTATTGGCGAAACTAAGTAAGAGCAGGCGTAAAGCGTTTTCTCTTCTTCATTTTCAATCTCTTTGACCGTTCCGCCGGAAACGCATTCACTGGCCTATACGTATCCGGTCCCCACGCCTTGTAAGAGGTGCTTCTAACGCACCTTTGGTAGCTAAATAAAGCCTCCATCAGAAACGCGCGCGAACTGTTCGATAGGCGTCGAGAAGTGGTGTACAACGTCATATGACAGCACGCGATGAAAATAGCTTGGTTTGTGGGGTTTAAAGTCCCAAAGCGACTGAGGCTATAAAAGACGCCGCGCGATGAAAATGATTGCGATGAAAATGACTGCGTCAAACGCAATAGCTTAGAAGCTGCGGAGCGGAGGCCAATAATAGATTTTTGGATTAATCGTATTTACGAAGTGAGTATTGACAAAACCTCGTATATTAAAAATAAGGAGGAAGCTTAAGATTTGCCTCAAAAGTAAACGCGAGCACGTTTAACACTTCCTTTTCATTTCGGGTATTTTTTTTTTTTGCATTGAAGACTGGCACAGAGTTCGCAAAGTAGTTGGCTTGGAGTTTGGGGAAATGAAGGCACAATACTCGCTACACGTACACTGAAAGGCATGCAAG
The DNA here is from genome assembly GCA_023969395.1 of Amblyomma maculatum. Lineage (NCBI taxonomy): Eukaryota > Metazoa > Arthropoda > Arachnida > Ixodida > Ixodidae > Amblyomma > Amblyomma maculatum. The sequence continues at coordinate 1,309 of JAJIZL010013971.1, forward strand.
TGAAAGGACTATCGGGCAAAAACGCTCCCAGAAAGCATAATCAAGAATCGTAGCCAATAGCTCTGTCGTTATTCGATGTCCAGATACCAGACTTAACAACCTGAAAGTAACCTGAAAGTCGGACTCTTATGTTGTGACATCGGCTAGTGAAATCAAGCGATCGCCAAACAAATGTTGCGCTTGTGCGCCAAATTTACTTTTCTCGTGTCCTGAAAACTTTTGTCCCCAATAGTTTATATGGGTTAGAAGGAAAACCAAAGTGCCCTATAAAAATTAGGGATGCCTTGGTACCTTGCCAAACTGGTCTCAGCGTCCGGCTGCTAGAGCAACATTAATAAAGTCAGCAACAGGGCCATAGACGGACAGTTAGCAGCGCATTGCAAAAAGTTGACCTTAAAACACCGTGCTATCCTGCCCGACCAAGCGGTTGTCTCGTATCGCCACAACACCGGCCTGGCAGGGATAGTGTGGAAGCGTCGCTAATACCATGGTTAAGGCATGAATGTGTCAGAAAACCTCGTCTGTGGCTCTATAAAAGACTGAACTGGATTTCTTGATGTAAGTCACACGTGACAATTTTGTTATGCCCCGGTACCGCAATAAACGTTTTAAACTTTTGATGATAGCAGCGCTTGTCATGCCCCCTCGCGCGGCGTCTCTCATAGCCTCAGTCGCTTTGGGACGTTAAACGTCACAAACCAAACTATTTTCATCGCATGCTGTCATATGACATTGTACAGCATTTTTCGACGCCTATCGACAGTTCGCGCGCGTTTCTGACGGAAGCTTTTTTTATAGAGCGCTTGTCCTGCCCCCCTCGTCCTTTGCCGTTTACTGCGCTATTCTTTCAGTGTGACGTATAGGGTCGGCTGGAATCCCTGCGGCAAACTTGTCTCCAACTTGGCTAGAAGACGGATGCTAATTGGGAGCGGAAATCGTGTGACACTACCCTCAACTATCTACAAAGAACGGTTGGGTCGCAAGTTTGGTGCAAGATGACGTTTATAACCTTTCGGGCAAGTTTTTCTTAAACTATAGGTTACGGCAAAGGCGATGATTACGCTATTTGAACGAGTTACATACCCTGTCACATGAAACATATAGGATAAATGGACAGAAAACAGGGTGTTGACATCAACGCCGATGCGGGACACGGTTCTAGTTTGGCAGCGCGAGGATATATTTGCAGAAAGTTATATTTTCGCATGCACGAATACGAATATACTTAGGAGAGCACAAAGTAGGGCGAGTTGGTTGAAATGCAAACTGAACAACTCGCCCTCGTTTTTTTCGACTTGTCCTTGTGTCTATGCGCAATATTTTTGAGTACACAATTATGAAGCCTTGGGGTAACATCTTCGAAGCATGAAAGCTTCATTTGAGATCCAAACTGGAAAGCGACGCTTACACCGAAGTGCTCTTGATACTCAGCCCATCCCTGACTTAGCTGAGTATTTATATACAAAGAATAAAATTGCACGGTGCAGCCCAAGAATGCCCTCCTGCACAGAAACGGTCGGCGATCTGTAATGTTTCTATTCCAGCCGTGGGAAGGGACGCTGGACGCCAGCAGCCGCCGTACTGGATGCCCGCAGCAAGTGAGGAACGAGCTCATGAGCGGCGATATCGACTACGGGGAGGACTGCTTGCACGTGAACGTGTGGACAGCCGAAGGTCGGAAGCGGGCGCCAGTCCTGGTCTGGATACATGGCGGTGGGTTCAATCACGGCACGGCCTCGTACGACAACTACACGGGCGCCGCGATCGCCGCCAGGACGGGCTTCGTGGTGGCCTCCATGAACTACCGGCTGGGCGTGATGGGCTTCCTCAACGCCAACAGCCCGGAAGCGCCTGGCAACGTTGGCCTGCTGGACCAGCACCTGGCACTCAAGTGAGCGGGACGCTGTCACCGGCTGCAGATGGAGGTTGCGTTGGCCGCAGCCGCTAAGGAGTTGGTGGCAGCGTGGCAAATTGTTGGCGCAATGTATACGTAAAGAAAGGTAGCGCATAGCGCAGCAGGATAATGAAAAAAAAAAATAGGGGGAACTTCAAGTTTCGCCTTAAGGGTATACACGATAGGCCTTTAACCTCGTCTTTTAATTTCGCATTCTTTTGTTTAATAGTCCTATGTGAAATGCCAACCTATATAAGTGTAATGGCCCGCTTACTCAAGCCGCAAGAATGCTTGCGCGACCTATTTATACGGGTAGCATGACTGACTCAGAATGCAAGCGTTCTGGAAAGCTTACCTTTCTACCTGAAAGGAGATGCCCTAGTTGGCATCTCATAGGAGAGGAGATGCCATAGTCCTGCCAAGTCAGAAATGCCATGTGGTTCCGGGACGTCAGGCGAGCCTAGGCCCAATCAGGGTCGGCGATACCAGCCATCAACTACTACATCCCACCGCCATTCCCGTGAGTTTTGGCATTACAGTACAAACGCCGAATTTCCGCCTTAAAACAGAGCGATACGAACAGCACGAGCACCAGCTGTGTATGCTGGTTGGTAACTGTGAAACTAAACGAATTATTGAATAAAGAGTTCAGGACATGATATTAAAGAAGCGCACAGCGAAGAAGGCTCCTTCAGAGTCCCGGCCGATAGGGCAAATGACGGACGTTCGTCGTCTCATAACTACACGCGTGCAGTACTATGTGACTTGGGCAGGTAATGAGTACAAGGAGCGAACAAATGAAGTTAGAGAAATACGCGAAAACACGAAAATATTAGCATTGGCTTAAAGGGCCACCTCAATCCACATATTAAAGATTACGTCGCTCGAGGAAGCGAGATGATTAGTTTACAACGTGTCCTTATGAGGCAAAATAAAAAGTACTATTTTGAAATTGTCGTAAAGATCAATAGTGTTTCCTTTTAACCTTCTTGAAAGTTCCAGTGAGTTATACCAATCTCAGTAAGGAGATAGAGGTCGGGACGCATAACACATATGAGTATTGAGCTTAACTCCAAGCAAAGTGCTTCAAGCGCAGCTTTTAACGTGATAGCGTCAAAGGTCCTATTCACCGAAAATCCGGCGTTGGCGTTGTCAGTGAAAAATCACAAGCATACCGCTTGCAAGCGGTAGTTGGGGGGTTTCCTGAAGTTACGTCTGGCAGGAGCTTGTGAATCCAGGCCTCTTTCTTCATATGGGAGGGTGTTAGCACAATTAGCCAGTGAGGACCCTCGCATTCTGAGTCAGACACTCCGCCCCTAGCCACGCAGGCATGCTTATACGGCTCGACTAAAGCCGCGCTTTCTATGTGGAGTTGTAGCCTACGCTAATGCGTCGTACTCTTAAAGGCAGAGTTTAAGTGCCTGCCTCCCTCTCCCTTCCATGTTTCCCCTAAAACAGTCGCGGAGCGGAACTTTCCTTTCTCCACTCAGTACGAATATCAAGATGTCTTTTAAAAATAAGCGGTAAGGTTACTCCCGAACATGCGAACGGCGGCGTGCGTAGAACTTTTCGGAAACGAAGGCAGCCCACTTGTCTGCATTGTATGCGTCGCAGCGTGTGCTCAGCTCTCATCCACATTGCTATGGGTGACGATGCACCACCAGTTGCTGACTGGGAAGGCCGAGAGAGCACGTCTAACTAGGCTTTCGGCTTCACATTCTTAGAAAGGTGTACGCATCCTCCATAATTTTGTCAGTGAAATCTTTTTCGTCTAAATGCGGAAGTTTCAATGCAAAACACAAGCCCAGTAACAACGTAGGAAAGAGAGGATGTTTCAGTGATTGGCAGCACAGAGAGGCTTACTTTACGTGGCTATGATTCACTCGTCCTTAAAACACTAAAGTCTTAGCCACTGCTACTTCCTAAAGTTTTTCAGCGACGCCCTCTAGAAAAAATACATCAAAACGATTGCGAGGTAAATAGCGAGTCGACAATGCGGTTGCATCGGCGATAGCACTTTCGGACTATCAGTGCTTAGTTCTACGAACTATTATTGCTGTTGATGTGCGCCAGCCGAGCGGTAACAAAACGAAGAGGACTAATAAAAAGTACACTTGCAATGCGCGTGTCGTCTGTAGCTCACTTGCTTACATCGGGGGTTCCCGGAAAGCCTACCATTAAAACTTAAACATACGCTTTTCAGGTGCCAAATTGGTTTTTGTGGTAGAAGTGGCAGTGTTGGCGGATGTTACGAAACATATACTCGTGTTGACTAGCAAGTTTGGTTAACTGTCTTCAACTTCACTTTTGAGCTTGCTGGAAATACATAGTCGTAGCTGACCTTTAGTAATATGCATAGCAATTTTTAGAATTCTAAAAACTAGTTTACCTCTGCTTCTCGGTGCAGACCTACACAGTGACAATACTAATGTCGTCGATTCAAATCCTTATTGCAAACTTACCTCCAACGTGATCTAAGACATTTAGGTTAGCGCTACCACTTACCGTTGCCGTCTACTGCTACGGCGTGAGCCTCAGTGGGCATGCGCAGATCACCCCTGCGGGCGACAGATGGCGCCTTGTGCCTGTCATACGTAAAGGTCATACGCCGGCGGATCTGGAATGCAGGAAACAATCAGTGCGTGCGTCGCTGATGGAGTGTGGCAGCGGTAGACGGTGGCAGTAAGCTGTAGCGCTGGCGTTAAATGAGAAGAGAAATGGAATGACGCCACCGTCAACGCTGCATAAATGACGGTTGCATCACAGTTTTGATGCGATTCACGTGCGCTTCTTTTTCGACACATTTTTCTCATTTCTATATTACGGAGATCGCGACGTCTTTTCGACCAAAAGAGCTGTGTACGCTATCGCTTAGTATTTGTAGAGCCACAGCGCCAAATGTATTTGAGTTTTTTAAGTGTTGAAAACTGATATGGCAATTTGTAACGTTCAGTTAAAGGTCTGTAATTGGACGCAGGGAGGCTCCATAGCAGGAAATCACTACTTCACGAGGTCTAACCGGCACACTGATTCGGTGCATCGACTATTGTCCTGAGTTGGCGGTGCCTTCTCGGGCTTTGCTAATAAGATGTGAGGGTGAAATCAGAATCCAGATTTCTTGAACTCTGGGATCCCGCGTTAGATACACTTTCCCCTAGAACACGCAGACTCGACCTTATGACGTGTTTAAATGGCGGCTTTATGTCTATGTCGCGTGTGGAAACTTTGGCGACAACGTACATATCCCAGTCCTCCTCACTGCCTGGTGATGGTGAAAAGACAGCGTCAACATTGAATATATATACCATACACTAAGACAAACTGTGCATGCTATACTGTATTTAGCCGCGTTAAATATCTATTTATTTACCTCTATCACTCTTTGTATATTCTATCTTCCGTGTGCAGGGTGTTAAGTCGTCCGCTATGCTCGCTTGAGTTCTGCATATGTTTTATTTACTGTTTCGCCAATTTCCACTGCCGTAATACAAGATGACCGCGAAATTGCGAAACGGCAGCGTCTTTCATGTTCACTTCCAACAGCACAAACCTTGGGCCAATATTGGTACTTTGATGGCAATGTCGGCCCCCATATAGAATCAGTCCATTCACAACACACTAAAACAATGGGCCTATGTTTCTTGATGTCTGGATACTAGTGCTGCTACTACTACCGCTAATATTATTGTTGATTACTAATGCCTTCTTCTCCGCCCAGGTGGATTAAGAGGAACATCAGACAATTTGGCGGGGACCCTTCGCAAATCACGCTCTTCGGGGAGAGCGCGGGCGGCATGGCCGTTCACGCACACGTTCTGTCACCCATGAGCCGGGGTCTGTTCCGGCGTGCCGTGGCCATGAGCGGCTCCATGAACGGGCTGGACGTGACAGAGGCAGTGCACAACAGCGTCTCCAAGGGGGACGCCCTGGCCTCCATCGTAGGATGCCAAACGGCCGATGGCGGCTCGCTCGATTCCCACCCCGAAGAAGTAATCGGGTGCTTGCGCAAGCGGTGAGCGCTGCCTTTTCGCGAGTTGTGCTACCAAACGACGCCCCTCTCACGATGTATAAGATACACGTGGCAACGGGATCGCGCTGCTTCTATCCGTCAGGTCAGGCCTCGTGCCATTGCCACTCTCGATGCAGATGCGTGGTGTAATTCTAGCCCAGGAGAAAAGCGGCACGATGACTGCCGCGTTTGTCATGACTGCGTTGCGTATCTGCCTTTGCGCTGGTATTTTTTAGGGTTCAGGAGGGCCGGTTATAGGCACTACAAGGCAATGGCCCAAAAGCTCTCACCGATTGTGGTCAGTGCTCTTAGCCATGGAGAATATATCGGTTTATGAAGGCGGGGAGCAAGATAGCGAGATTCGCAAGACTCCGAGAGGTGGACTTGAAAAGTAATTCAGTAAAGTCCGTTAAGCACTGTACTTAACCAGCTAGTGCTTACATTGTTCTCCTGAGTGAATGATCATCGGTGAAGATTTTAGTATATTTATACCCTTTCGACTAGGGCCTTTCTCATATTCCCCTGTGAAATGTAAATAAACAAGACCGCGATACACGCGCACTCAACGTCAGTGTCGTGAGCAAGATTGCAGTTTGGCGTTTGGTAAATTATGAGTTGGCGTTACAATTTGGCAGTTAGTAGGGCACGTGGAAACCTTGACAGAGTGAATAAAAATTGGCAGTGGCTTAACTCGGCTAAGCTAGGTTATTTAGAGCTAAAGCTGAAGTATGAGACTGAATCATTTCTCTCTTGATGTTCTTGTCGCACCTTCTTCTATGTCGCCTTGTATGATCACTTTAAAAGCCCCTCTTCTCGCTCATCGAGAGTTTCCACCGTTCGTTTAGCTCTCTCAGATTCAGTTTTTATGGCAAGCGATGTCGGAGTTGATTCGGCTTGTACGCCAGCGTTGAGACCGATCAAGCGGTTGCTACATGGCCTTTATCCCCCGCTTCGGCGCAGTAGCTGAATGGCACCGCGCATGTGCTGTGAGGAGCATAGCTAATTGATGATGTCATGCTGGAGGCCGGACATATATGTACAAGTATGAATGAAGTTTGCCAGGTTTGTGAAGAAGAAGCAGGTGTGCGATGTAGAAGAAGCGAAGCGGCAATAGATGAAAGGAGTGCCGCCTGCTGCATGCACTACTCGCGCGAAGAAGCGGGCAGCGAGCAGGGCGCGCGCCGCTAGGCACAAGGCTGAAGCTCGACAGAAAAGTCGGCTGAAGGTCAAACTGCGGCGTACGCGAAACATGCCGCAGAGAGTTCATTGAAGCCTTCGCTTCAATAAGGCTCCTTCAAGTGTTCATGTGCTCTTCTCAACGAAAGAGGGGACCAGTTCACGTAGATCCCAATAACCGCGAGCGAATGTTTTTCAGGTCTGCCGAGGAGCTGGTTGTGGCGGCTTCAGAAGTGGTGCCGGGTAAGATATTCGCCTTCGCGCCCACCTACCACGATGCCTTCCTGCCCAAGGTGCCGGCCGTGGCTGTGCGCAAGGGATTCTTCGCCGCAGACGTCGACCTCCTTATCGGCGTCACATCGGACGAAGGCGCCGTGGCGCTCATATGGCCGAAGCTTAGGCAGCATCTGCTGGCAGAGAACCTAGACCACATTGACCGAGCGGCTCTTCACAAGGAACTGCACGCGGTGAGCCGAGGGAGGCGTTTTTGGCATCGTACGGCAGGGAATGGTATGACTTATCTTGGCATAGCGTGACAGGCGGCACGGGTTATTGTGAGAGAAAATGCTGTTGATGAGTGCGTCTGGAACCATGACACTCTTTTCCTGGATGCGCGAAAACAGATAAATGGTCAAATCATTCAGCTTACTTGTGCGAAATGCGTTGCCGAATGCACAATCCTAGTGACATAGCTATCGGAATAATGCGCCCATGATAGCCTGCACTGTGGGCGAATCATGCCTGGCCATGAAGAAGTGCTGAATAAGAAAACGTAGAAGCATGCTACGGAATGCGACCTGTTAAACAGCTGGTAAACCTTGCCGTCATCGAGACCGTCATCGCCATCTCGAGGCATGGCCGACGTCATGTGGCGGGACGCACTCTTATTGCTTTCATAGGACGAATAACTTCGGCAAACGTACCTCGTAGAAAAGACGTTACTATACCAGTTATGCACTTCACTCGATTCTGGCCGAGTAACGTGAATGTTTCATTTTGATAGCCATGTAGCAATCTCTAGACGCCGGCAGAAAACGTTGGCAGACATTCTAAAGATTACGCTGTTATTTTATTTAGTTTTTTAGTGACCTTTTAACAGATGTTTCCCAATATCACCACCCAACGCTGGCTGGCTGCAAAGAAAACTTTTTAGATAAACGAAATTAACTAAATAACACACTTATCGCTACTCGTACGGAGCCCTCGTTCAAATATAAAACTAAATATGGATCGGTCGTACTTCTGGGCATGAAGATTGTCACAGCGCTAATTGGTCAGTATGAAGCGGCGCCACTCATCACGGGAACGAAAATCGTCATGGCAGAGCGCCAAGCTATGTGTTCAAAAATAGGCGACGTCAAGAGCGCCAGCATAGTGACGGAACGCTTACTCCACCAGGACAGAAGAGAAATAATAATAAGTGAATAATATTATTTCACCACCCCACATAGTCTTGTATAAAGCTTCACACAGCGGTATCCCTTCTGTGAGGCTTTATTGTTGAATCGATCGAATGGCCTGTTGATGAGATTGTCGGGGTATGAAGCAGCATTTACGTTAATGCGACATTGGCGGATAACATATTTTAGCGTGGACCGTTTAGGTAGTATGTCATCTTTAACATGTTTAAAAGAGGAAGTCTGTCAAGCCGGATTAGACAATGTATCTACGTTACCAATACTCTCAATATGGCGCGGAGAAACAAGCCGCTGCCATATTGCCCAGTCATCGTTTGCTTTTATCCGACAGCTTCATCGGGTTGCAGGCAGAGGTGGCATCCGATGACCTAATTGGTTATGCGTCACGTGCTTCAATTCACTGCGGAATTGACTTGGGCTTCTCAATCAACACTTGCTTGGTCGATTACCGCGTCGCACATCGCCTTGCACATTTCCACTTTTGCATCATTGTGGTACGCCAGAACGTTGATACGCTCCGCTCTTTTTGCATCCAAGCAGACGAAGCTACAGTCGGTCGGCAGTCGATGAGCAAATCTTTTTCGGCAGGTGTTCTCCTCTTGGACCGGCGATGCGGCGCCCGAGATCATGGAGGAAGAGTACACGGCCAAGGCGACGTCGGACGGCAGCTCACTGCGCCGCCAGTTCATAAACTACCTGAGCGACCGGCTTTTCGTGTGCCCCATGCACACGGCCGCTGCCGCGCATGCCTCGCGAGGCGGCACCGTTTACGCCTACGTGTTCGACCACTGGCCGGCCAAGCGGGCCCGCCTTCCGTGGTCCGGAGTGGTCCACGGCGCAGACCTGGCCTACGCCTTTGGATTACCGCTTCTTGATCGAGACAACTTCACAGACGAAGACGTCAAGGCGTCCGAACAGCTCATGGATATGATCGCAACCTTTGCGCAGAAAGGGTGAGCCCCGTCTCTTGCAGCACAGCACGACACAGCAGGGTTCATAGGCCTCGTGGAAGGAGATCTCTGCTCGTGGGATATTTTATGCATACAAATTTATTTTGTGGTTGTTTCGTATGCATTTTTCAGCATGCGAGGATCAACAGAAATGACAGGATATATTAAGCACACAGTCACAGGTAGAGTTGTTTGGATAGATGGTCTTAAAAGAAAGGACTGAAAAGTCATGCGTTTGAAGTTTGGAACGTGTACATGTTGGCATTTGGCCACAGACTCACTATCGACTTCTTTCAATTTATAAAAAAAAAAAAAATCAAGCTCTCAGTGAGTTTAGAGTATCACGCTAGAGCCTATGACTGGATGGTCTGTCAAAGTCATGGTTACGTGGAGATTAACATTCCTAACAATGGGGGATCAAAATTGAAGACAAAATATTGTAAGCAACAAATGCACACCCGCAGCGGCTGTAAGCTACTGAAAAAGATGAAATAACTGCATGGTTAGTGAACTAAACTCCCGAATTAGCAATTCATTTACAGGTGGGTAGTGTTAGTGGAAGTTAGAACCTATAGATAAGACAATGTTATATCAGTTTTTGAAGGTAAGGAAATCTAATCTTTCAAATCCCTGCAGCACGAGGAAATATGACACTTTTACCCGGATGAAACCGAAATTGAGCGCATAATAAATAAAGGATACTCGATCTAAATGACACGCAGACTGACAACGCAGTGCAGCCACTACGGCGCCAAATTCAATCTGCTTGCTGTAGGTAGTGTTGCTTGCCACGGATTTTGTTTTATTTCACCGCTATCCAGAAAATCCACGGGGTGGTGGCTTAGCGATTATGGCACTCGAATGTTGTTCTCAAGGAAGCGGGTTCGACCCAGTCCGCAGCGATGGCCTTTAGCTGCCCCTGGACCAAGGAGGCAAATTCGTAAGGCCTGGTTAAAGCGCGACATTAAATTCATGTCAGGAGGTGCTGCAGACGTTGAGGTAGCTTACTGCTGTATGCCGATGAGTGTGTGTGAGATAATATAAACATTAATAGGGACTCATTCATTTTGCAATTACTAGAGTTATAAACGCGAACCAGGATCCTTGGGCTAGCCACACACGCAAAAAATTCTAAGCCAAGCAAAACAAAAAAAAAAGCTAGACGAGGGCAAAGCGCATTAGCACATCTAAGTTGAATTTATATGAACCATGTAAATCAGTAGCCATATTTTCCTCACTTGTGTGGTAGATGATCATTACCAAACCAAGTTGCCAGCGGCACGTATTCCGTGTCCTGCTATGTGCCTGTTTCCTTCGCTGAAGTTTTTCATTTTGTGAACAAATGCACAAAATAGCCCAACATGCGCTGTCACGGGTTTGAATCGAGTGTCGAAGACAGAAAATGACTCTCGTCCTAATCCGATTTCCTGCCAGGGAATAAGCATTTTGGGGTCGAATAATTCACATAGTCAAAAATAGCTACTACGGTGCTTTCTTCGGGTACAGTCATCCTGTGTGCAACTTTGTCTTAATGCTTCAAATCACAGGTAATCATTTTCTCTACACGCCTTTGCAGTGTTCCCAAGTCCCCGGCGGGTGCTCCCTGGCCCAAGTACACCGCCGCCGCACCCGTATCCCTGCTGTTGAAGAACAACAACGCCACCGAAGTCGAAGGCTTCCACTCTGAGCGTTGCCACCTTTGGAGAATCTGAGTGGCTCCAGCCACGTCCAAGACAGAAAACGACCGATTGGCAGGGATTAATCGCTAGCCGAGTGCTTATGAGGGTTGAGTTTGACCGAAGGCTCACTTTAGTTTCAATGCCTGTCAGATGAGATAAAAGTGACCAGTCAAGCCCTTTCGTACCGTTACAGTTGCTAGCTTCTCTGCCCATCCTAACATCGGTTGATAACATGATGTTTCGCCGGTTTGCGTCACGTGACAAAGTTTGTAGGAAGCGCAGCGCGACGTCGCAGCCCCATTGATGAAATAAGTTACATCGCGGATGACAGGTGAACGTGCTGCTTACATTGCAAAGCGAACTATCTGACAGGCATGAAAGTTACACAAAACGTATATCTGAACTTTGAAGCTAGAGTCGAGTAGTGAATCCTAATCGTGACTGTCACCAACGACGCGATGCCCAGCAAAGGCCTAAGTCCTCTGAACGTGATCTCTGCGATTAATCACACTTTTTGCCCTAAGCAAGGTCTCAGGTTTCCTATACAACCTGACATGGCCCTTTTCCCTACCAGCCTCAATAAAGTATTTCTAGTGCCCACTGGCTCCATTTCAGAAGCCTCTGGTTACATATTCTGCGCATGACGTGTGCAGAACAGACCCATTCCCTGCTCTTTGATGGTTACCACTACGTTAGCATTAATTTCTTGCTCACATCCTCTTCTGGTTTGGGGCTGTTCAAGATCTACCACGCAGTTCGTTTTTGTCGTTTGCCGCGATGTTTGTGATGTGATTTAAATATTCTTCAGAATCTCCTAAGTTGGCGTCTTGCTGGAACTACCGGATAAGCTGGGTCAATATTTACTTGTTTTCAAAGAAGTTTGTAGGGAACTATCACTGAGAAGTGAAGTAACGTCATCAAGGCCTATTAAAGCGAAAGTACCTTTCTGCTGTCACCCACTGATGCCAAAAGAGTGGATATCTGGGCCAGTGACATAAGCGTTACGAGGGCATGTCTAATTGACCTACCCTCGTAACACTGATGCCAGTTTATCTTCTACCTGTTCAGGAATCTCCAATACGAACGAAAAGCGTAAGTTCTTACGGAAGAGGGAATTCTGTTTCTGCTTCCTTCCAGAAGTTGATTGCATCTCACGACGTAATCTCTCAAAAAAGAGGGCTGTATGAAAACGAATGATGACGTGCACTTTTCACTCGTATCGGCATTTGGAGGTACCGATGCGTTGTCCGACACTGCACCTTTTCTAAGGAGCCACTTAGGTAAAAAGAATGGGGAACAGTACAATTTTCATTTTGGTTAAACGATTTGTATTTCTAGTGAGTTACGTGTTTGAACCCAGCCATCGCCGTGCAAGAGGTTGTTGCTCTCGTGCGTAATATATGCTTATTTGTCACTTTTCTAATACCTTGTCTTCCCATTGCTGAATGCTTGGTTAAAAACTAATCAGCTCGCACAAGCACTATTTGACATGCGCCCCTTGCACCCGATATCCAATTTCTTTTTCTATTTGCTGTACAGCGTTTGAACTCTTACGCCCAACCGCACATGCTGCTGCATCCTGCTAACGTTAGCTTAGATAATTCACACAGGGTCAGCAAAAAGGCAACGGAGAAAGGGGCCACAAATTCCTTTCAGTAAACTTCCTCGCTATGTAAAAAAATTACTAAACTACACAATGACAAGCCTGTGCTTCACATATCAAGGCAAAAACGCTTAGAGGCCCATCAGGTTTAGCAGGATTGGTGCGTTCACGAGATGTGCCCGAGTGATTCCGCGGAATTCCACTGGATATCGGCGGGGTTCTGTTTAACATTAAAGAGATATACTACCCCTCCGATCACCAGACGAGGACGTTATCCGACTAAGCCACACACCTCAGTTCTCATTGTCTATCGTTCCTGCCATCTCCATGGCAACATAGGGGCACAGCGACGACTAATTCAGCCCAATTTCCAGGAGGGCGCATAGCGTGCGCCATCTGCCACCTGACATCAAGAACAAGCGCCACAACGAGCGCGCACCATCGCCGCCGAGTGGATCTTCTCCCCTCGAATGTGGCACAGAAGAAGCACTGTGTGATCGACGGGGTTCAGGCAAATAAACACTGCAGTAGAATTAGCCAATCAGTTCCAAATGATTTCACCTTATTGCTCCGAAGGGGTCTTAAGTGCCTCAAGAATTTCGCACAAACATGTTTAGAAAAAATAAAACAATTACATGTACTGTGCAGCAGCGAGCGGAAGCTTTTTTCTTCATGTGGGCAAACGTAACCTGTCAACTGACGTTTTCAGCTCAATTAAATATGCTAATTCTTGGAAAATTGGCATTGATTTAGCTTCAGTTAAAACTACAGTGAAGCAATAGCTGAAGCGGCCATCTGTGCTGCGACTGCGCTGCGATATGCATTACTGTGCAGTGGTGCGAAAGTGGTGCGATCACAATCACGTGTAAATTACGCCAGGAGTAGATAATCAAGAAAAAAGGTACTGGACACACACGACAACGGTGAGGAAAGGCAGCGGCTTTCAAAGTTAATATTTCAGTTCAGTGCCACCTAATACTTCCCAGGGATGCCGTCGTCCCCGATGCACATTTTCAGCTCAGGGAGTGCCTAGCCTTTAGCTAGCTGCTGGTATTCCCCTTTCATTTTTCGTCGAGTTACGCTCTATGCTGTGTCTTTCCACCGGAAGAAAAAAAGAAGCAGGCAGCTGTAAGTATTCACTAAACATCCTTTTGTCAAGCGCAAAAGCCGCGGCTTGTAGAAAAAACCGTAATGTTGGAGCATAGAGTTCCTTACACTAACTAGAGGGAAAGCTGAGGGCGCTGCACTTCAGCCACCATGGGCGCGCTAAGAATCATGGGCCGGTGTGCTACTTGTTGCGGGACAGTCGGTTTTTCACGGGTACGTGGAGTGGCGTTACTGCGATGTTTCTTTTTCGTCATCATCATCATTTGAAGGTGCGTACATAGACCGCGAAAGCCATAGTAGCGAAGGCTCAAAAGCAGACGTCGCCAATAAATGGTTTCTGTTTCCCGAAATGCCACTAAAAACTTTCTTAAGTGATTGCACAACCATAAATATTTTTATAACGTTTTTTTATTTCAAAGTTTGCCTATTAAGTGCGAAATATTGGTATTTGTGCTGCTCAAAACTAAGCCAATAGGAGAAAGAGCCATCGCTTATATTGGATAAATATCACACTGACATGCTGTTTCTCTCTCTCTTTACAATTTAGAGTCACAATATTCAATCTTAGGGCATTATTTACGGTAGAACAACGTTTATCTTTGCATTAGTTTTGGCCAAAAGTTGTAGTTCTGCACTCGGTAGCTCACCGGCCCATGATGCTTTGAGCGCCCATGGTGGCTGAACTGGCCGTCTGGAAGCTCCATGTAAACGCCCATAGACGGCAGCACAGCTTTCCCTCTAGGTAAGAAACTCTATGTGTTGGAGCAAGGAAAATGAACGGATTGTTTTTTCGGAGGTATGCGTGTATACGTACTGTAGCGACGCGCGTGGTCAGCATCGGCCGAGTGACGAAAAACACAAGGTGACTCCGGCACGCGCTGAAGAGACCGCTTTGGGACTTTCGCCTCGGTTGCCGCCGCTCCCCCAGCTTCCCTGAAATACTCGTGACCGCGGTTGCCTCTGCCCGGCGACTTCCACAAGTTGTGGCCCGGTCGTGCGACCTCCACAGGACCGAACAGCCACGACACGACCTCTGCGTTTCATGGAATGGGGTGCCACCGTCGGTTTTTTTTTCTATTTTTCTAGTTTCAAAATAAATTATCTCCATGATTATATAATTTATCTTCGACCAACACAAACACACAAAAAATCGTCTATGTATTCCTTGGTATTTTGGGCTCCCTTGGTATGTATGTGATACATGAAGCTTCGATATGAGAAATGCCGCCCCTTCAGAGGCACGTTAGTCAGTAATGGCGCTGAACTGTGGCTTGAAATTTTTACGCCACAATATTTTCACGGGTTCCAGATGTTACGGACCCAAGCACCAAGGAAAAAAAAGAACAATCTCTCTGTATCGCCCTGGTTCCTCTATTTGCCGTCTAGCAGTCTTGTACACGTTTCAGAAAATAAGTAACCAATGATAATCACAGTTCAGTTCAGTTCAGTCGTTCAGTCGTGTCCGACTCTTCGTGACCCTATATGGACCATATCACGCCACGCATTCCGGTCTCTCACTGTCTTCCTAACATCACATAACTTCATCTGCAGCTCCTCGAGGATGCCATCTAACCATCGCGTTCGCTGCTTACCCCTTTACTTTAGTTCAAGTATAACTGTTTACAGTGGTATATTACAGCGTGAAAAAGTAACTGATAAGCAGTGAAAATTAATCGTTTATAACTGCGCTGCTTTTCTTCGACCTTTATTTTCATATCACAAAGTCGCTCAACGTGCAATAAACTATGCGGCTTGAGTTAATTTTCAACAGGGGTAGTTTTCAAAATTGTTGTGACTGCAATTGGAACGTTTTCTCTTGAAGAGGTCGGCTACTACACTCAGAACTCTCCACATGTAAGCTCCAGAGCGTAGGACACTGTTATAACGCACGAACACCTTGCGCATCCCCTCGTAGTCTCGTATGGTCCGCCGTGCTGGATCAGTGGTTAGGGCGCCCGACTACTGAACCGCCGGAACGCATCCTGGCCGGGGCTGCCGCTTTTTAATAGAGGCTAAAATCAATGCACCCGTGTACACTGCGGTACCAGTACACATTGAAAAACCTCAGGTGGTCAAAATTTCCGGAGCTAACAGCTAAAGCGTCACCCGTAGCACTGTAGGTGAGGTCACTAAAAAGATAAAAAAATTGCGTTGGTGGTTTAATTTTTTTTAGAACATCAGAGGCGGCTTCTCGTGAGGAGACATAAGTAGGCAGATAGAAAACTACAGCTAAAAGCTGGTGGAGCTCCTTACGTGGTCGTTCACTAGACACCCATATGGGCCCTAAGCGAGGAATCGTACCAGCTGAAGCTACACCAAGAACGACGGCGGAGAGCGCAACATACCAGGCAGTCATGCGCGTCGTCGCAGCTGAGCAATTTATTTAATATTTTATTTATTTATTGGATACCTGCATCGCCCGTAGGGCATTAGAGCAGGGGGAGTTTTCTACAAACGGTAACTATGAGTTTACATATTCATCTCAATGCATGGTAAAAAGCATTGTTCGTCGGTATATACACAGTGCTTGACGGCAAACTTCCATTCTAGGACAGTTCTAAGAAGAAAAAAAAACAGTAACGCAAGTCTTCACCCCAACAAAGAAATTCCCTGACCTTTAAATCGTGGTCCAGTCGCTTCGATATATAATTTGGTGTCCGTACGTACTTTTCGCGTTTGACGCCTGTTTTAGAGTAATAAATATTATGAAAAAAGTTTAACCTAGCATTTCTTCTACGGTTCTTTAGCTCTTACCATTTAAGATCATGTTTGCTTTCTGTCATGCTAAGTTTACGGCTGTAATTTCCAAGAACAAATTAGACAGCCCTGTTTTGGATTTTTTCTAATTTGCCTATACGCTCAGCTGTGTGAGGATCCTAACACACGCATACTCAAGTATTGGTCGAACATGACTGAAATAGAGCTCGGTTTTTATGTTACTTAAAAATTCCTCCTCAAGAAACCCAAAACTGATGCTGCCCTATTTGCAATATAATTAACGTGCCTGTTTCACCGTAAATAAGATGTAATAAAGACTCCCAGGTGTTCAAATTCCTTACTTGTGCCTAAGGTAATATCACCAATTCTATACCTATACCTATACTTAAGCGCGTTGTATTAAAAAGGTGACGTGAACAGTTTAACAGTTTTATTTATTATTTATTGGCATGTCCCAACCCGCACACACACCTACTATGGTATCTAAATAATCTTGCAAGACTTGTGAATCAGAATTGGCACTAATCACTCTGTAAACAACACAATCAATCAGCGAACATTCTAAGGGAAGACCATACACCAATTGAAATATCATTTATATATAACAAAAACAACAGTGGACCCAACGCAGAGCCTTGGGGAACTCCCGAGGTTAATGGTGTGTATAGGGAAAGAACACCATTCAGAACAACCGCCTGTTTACATCATGACAAGTATTCGGCAATCCACGTAATCCTGTTAAAGCCAAGCTTATAAGCTTCTAGTTTGGTAATGAGAAAGCTGTGCGACACTATATCGAAACCATTGCGGAAATCTAGGAAAACACAGTCAACAACCTGTTGCTTATCAATTGCCAAGGCCAAATCGTGGTAAGCTACCAACTGTGTACCGCACGATAAACCTTTCCTGAATCCATGTTGGCTGGAACATAGGAGATTATGTTTGGTTAGATGAGTCATGACGCATCTATATATTTCATGCTCCATAATTTTAGAGGGCATACTAGTCAAGGAAACGGATCTGTAGTTCTGAACGGAGTTTATCATACCACTCTTATAAATAGGAACAACTCACGCCAGCTTCCAATCCCGTGGAAAGACAATTTCATTGAGGGACTTTTGAAACAACCGCGTGAAGTAGAAGCATAACGTATCCGGGCAATTTCTTACAATTGCTGCGGGAATGTCATCAGGACCACACGCCTTGTTCTGGTCCGCATCTTTCAACCACTTACAGACTCCATTAGCACAGAAAGTGACTTCTGGCATGCGGTCAATTTCCACAGACAAAGGAAGAGAGACTTTACGTGAACTAAAGGGCATAAATGCAGATGAGAAATAACGTCCTCAACATTCAACTTTCTCCTTATTGTGATGAATGATTTTCGCATAATTTTAAAGCTGGTGCAGAGTAGTTTTCAGTGCCGTTACGTTTCACATACCTCCAAAATTCTTTGGTGTCGTTGACAAGCTGTTCACCTAGATGCGAAAAATACCAGTCTTTTGCAATGCAGAATTTTTGTCTGGATTAAATTTTTATTTCTTTCAGCAAGGCCAAACACTCGGAGCTCTGATACAATCGGCGCGGCTGTCGAATTAATGCACGTAACTCAGCGTTAAACCGTTTGTCTCGAGTTCTCCTAGATGATATGATTCTGTACAATACAAAAGCTTCGTGTAGATCAAACAGGTTCTGTTTTAAAATATTCCATAGTTGTTCTATGTTTAGGTTATCCATAAGGGCATCAAAAGTTGGGAAGTACGCCTCGAAAGACGCTTCAACCTGTAGACTTTCCTGCACATACGTAATTGATAATCTATCTTCTATCTTGGGTGTCTATCTTGGATGGCGCCACACAGCAGAGCTCACGACTTCATCGAGGAGCTTGCGAAACTCGATGAAGTCGTGAGCTCTGCTGTGTAGGGCCACCCAAGATAGACAGGTCACGGCAGAGAGTTCTGACAAAATGTGATTAACTGGAGAAGGTAATGGCAACCTACTCCAGCATTTCCTGCCAAGAAAACTCTATGGCCAGTCACAATACCATTAATGATATGGCGCCGGAAGATGAGCCACCCCAGGTTGGAAGGGTTGGAAGGATGAACAAAGGGCGATTCCTAGTAGCTCCAGGACGAATGAAGCGGCTGGGCTAAAGCCAAAAGGACGCTAAGTTGTGGATGTGTCGGGAAGCGACCGGAAAGTCCGATGTTGCAAGGAGATATATCACATAGCAACATGGAATGTAAGATCTATGACGCAAGGTAAATTGGATGTCGTCAAGCGAGAAATGGACAGATATCTTGGGTATCAGCGAGCTCAAGTGGACCGGAATGGGAGAGTTTAATTCCGGCGACCATTATGTCTTTTATTGTGGGCATGAATCCAAGAAAAGGAATGGGGTCGCTCTCATAGTAAACAGAAGAATGGGCTAAGCAGTGCTAGGGTACAACCCCAAAAACGACCGAATGATTTCACTTCGGATTCAAGGTCACCCTTTGAACATAACAGTTATCCAAGTCTATGCACCGACCACTACTGCTGAAGAAGCTGACGTTGAGAGATTTTATGTGGACCTACAATGCCTTTTAGACCACACCCCATCATCAGACGTCGTTTTTCTCATAGGAGACTGGAATGTTAAGGTCGGGAGTGAAGAAATATCCGGAATTATAGGCAAGTTCGGTCTTGGCGAGCCAAATGAAGCTGGGCAGAGGCTAGTAGAGTTTTGTCAGGAAAACAGCCTGACCATAGCGAATACTCATTTTCAACAGTACAAGAGGCGCCTGTACACATGTACTTCACCGGACGGTCTGTACAGGAATCAGATCGATTATATTCTTTGCCGGCAGAGATGGAGAAGCGCTATACAAGCAGTAAAAACAAGGCCTGGGGCCGATTGTGGCACCGATCATCAGCTTCTTGTTGCCAAAATTAAGCTTCGATTGAGGAAAACGCAGAAAACTATAAGGCCTTTCAGGCATGATCTGGATCAAATTCCATTAGAATATGCTGTGGAAGTCAGGAATCGATTTCAAGAATTAGATCTAGAAGACAGAGAGCCCGAAGAGATGTGGACTGATGTTCGTGATATAATACAAGAAGTTACTACTAAGGTAGTTCCAAAGCAAAATAAATTTTGCAAGAAAACAAACTAGTTATCTGAAGAGGCTTTGCAAATAGCTGAGGAAAGGAGGATGGCAAAAGGTATGGGGGAAAGAGAAAGATACAAGATTCTCAATGCGGATTTTCAGAAAATAGCAAGGAGAGATAAGAATGCCTTCCTGAACGTACAGTGCCAAGCAGTTGAGGACAACAGCCAATTAAAGAACACAAGAGCTCTGTATAAGACAATCAAATATATCAAAGGTAGCTTCCGTGCTAAGCTGGGCGTGATAAAGGACAAACGAGGCAAGGACCTCACTGAAGCCTCAGAGATAAAGAAGAGGTGGCAGGAATACACAGAAGAACTGTACAAGGACCCGAATGTGCAAACCCAACATAAGACGGTTGTGATTACTGATCTCGAGCCGGGCATCCTGAAGAGTGAAGTTGAATGGGCCTTAGCCAGCCTTGCTAAGAACAAAGCTATCGGAATTGATGGCATTCCAGCTGAGTTGCTTCAAAACCTCAACCATGACGCTGTTAACATTCTGCATACATTATGTCAGAAGATTTGGACAACCCTGCAGTGGCCACTGGATTGGAGGAGGTCAGTTTACATCCCCATTCCAAAGAAAGGAAGTGCCAAAGATTGTTCCAACTACCGCACGATCGCGCTTATTTCGCATGCTAGCAAGGTGATGGTGAAAATCCTCCAAGGAAGGCTGCAGCAGAATGTGGATCGGGAGCTTCCGGACGTGCAAGCTGGGTTTCGCAAGGGCAGAGGAACTAGAGACCAAATTGCCAACCTTCGCTGGTTTATGGAGAAAGCAAGAGAGTTCCAGAAACCCATCTACTTCTGCTTTATTGATTATGCGAAAGCGTTTGACTGCGTAGATCACAGAAGATTGTCGCAAGCTCTCCAAGAGATGGGAGTTCAAATTCACCTCATCTGTCTCCTCAGGAACCTGTATGAAGGACAAGAGGGCACAGTCAGAACTGGGCATGGCCTTACTGATTGGTTTCCGATTGAGAAAGGAGTGAGGCAAGGCTGCACACTGTCGCCCTGCCTATTTAACCTTTATGCAGAGTGCATCATGAGGAAGGCCGGTCTGGTCGAGTCTTCAGCTGGAGTGAAGATTGCTGGAAAACGTATCAACAGCCTTAGATATGCGGATGATACCACTTTAATGGCAGAAAGTGAAGTGGAACTCAAGAGACTTCTGATGCGCGTACAAGAAGAAAGTGAGAAGTTTGGGCTTAAACTGAACATTAAAAAGACGAAGATCACGGCGTCTTGCCCTATCAAGTCCTGGAGCCTCAATGGACAAGAAGTGGAAGCTGTGACAGATTTTCTCTTCTTGGGCTCCAAGATTACCTCGGAAGGAGACTTCAGCCATGAAATTAGGAGACGCCTGCTTCTGGGAAAGAGAGCAATGGTTAGCCTTGACCTCCTAGTAAAGAGCATAGACATTAGTCTGCCAACCAAGATACGTATAACTCGTGCTATGGTCTTTCCAGGTGTGATGTATGGATGCGAAAGTTGGACTGTGAAAAAGGCTGACCGCCGAAGAATTGAAGTGTTTGAATCGTGGTGCTGGCGAAGACTCTTGAGAGTTCCTTGGATCGCCAGAAGATCAAATCAGTCGATATTGTCGACCATAAACCCTGACTGCTCATTGGAGGGTCAAATTCTAAAGTTAAAGCTCAGCTACTTTGGTCATCTGATGAGAAGAGAGGAATCGCTGGAGAAAGATTTGATGTTGGGAAAGGTTGAGGGTCGCCGGAGAAGGGGTAGGCAGCGAACGCGATGGTTAGATGGCATCCTCGAGGCACTGCAGATGAAGTTATGTGATGTCAGGAAGATATTGAGAGACCGGAAAGCGTGGCGTGACATGGTCCATAGGGTCACGAAGAGTCGGACACGACTGAACGACTGAACTGACTGAAATCCCTTACTGAAAAAAATACAGGATTACCCGAAACCGTATGTTTGAAAATGTAATAACGAAATTACTAAAAAAGAATTACAAGCGATCAATTAGGTGCAACTCTGCTATCTAGTACAACTCGGAATGCTTCGAACAAGTAGCTGGGATAGATGGCTAGAAGTCAAAATTTCCGCAGTTCTCCGCTACGGTGTTTTGAAACCCCCTAATCTAAACAATGCGGAAGTAAAAATGGCGCCGTTATCGCTTGACACATTCTAGTGTGAAAGGATGAACGGAGGCTGCACTGCACATTTTCTAAAACAAAAATGAGAAATAGCAGGTGATGCATTACTAAGTAAGTGAAGTTTGTAATAATTTGTGTGAATCAACACTTTCATTTGTGTCATCAGTGCAGATGAAAATCTATGTGAAGCGAATATGAAGAGAATATGCATGCATATCTGCGGGAATAAATAAACATGCCGGAGTATTACGACATGGCTTACCTTGGTCAGTGCTAGTGGCAGTAAACGCCTATAAGGATGGGCCTCAAATTATCGTATTTAAGACAGTTGAGCACAGTCCTCAGGAGAGCATAGAGCAAGTGTCCTATCTTCTTACCGATTCAATTCTTGAAGCTTTGAATGCGGAACTGACCACAAAAACAAAAGCATTTTCTTTCCTTAATAGTATAGACACGCTGAGGTGGTGGCTGGATACATTTAAGTCCATATGCGCGTGGTCTGCTAACCAGGGCCCGCTTTCCGAGTTGGCGCCGTTATCGAAGTGTCTCTATCTCACATGACCTTGAGTCATCTGATTGGTCCAAACGCCGGAACCAGGTGTTGCCACTACAAAACTGGAAGTGGCGCCATCATAGCGACACTTTCGATAGCGACGGAAACTAGGAATACGGCTCCAGACGCAAAGCTATGGGAATGTTGTCGAACACTTTATAGACGTCCACTATGTTTACCATCTTTGCGTCATTGCCACGCTGCACAAGGGGTTTTGAACGGCTTTTCGGCGATAAATCACGGAGAAAAATGAGCTCTTAACTTCTCTGTAATGAATAAATTGCAGTGGCATCTAGCTTACGGCCGTAATTACTTAACGAAAACGCGGCATGTTGTTTAAGTCTTGCTTTCCTAATGTAGGTGAAGCTAGGCGTCGTTTCTATGCTGTAGGATGAGTCTTTCTGTGCATATAGAGTGCTCTTCCTAGTTTTTTTGTTAGCGAAATTAATACATTTGGCACAATTGAAAAGAACGACTCGTATATGGTAGCCTTGTTTACAGCTTCCATTGTGTAGGAAGCTACGCCTTTCCGGACCTGCATATCGTTGGTCGCGCCCCTCTGCTTGGACATAACGCCGAGTTGTGTTATCTTCCGTGCTCCGATGCAATTCGTTCAGAGGCCGTCGCACGCTGCACACGTCCATCAATCACTGTTGCTTTTCGCTAGCGGTGACGTTCTGCGAATTCTCGATTGAGGAAACATTCCACGCATTCACGTGTCAGCCTATTGGCGGCTGTGTCGTGGCGGCAAGCATGCCCGATCGGACACTTGGGACCAGCAACAACACACAAAACAATACAAATAAGCGTGCATTACCCTTCATGACATGCGTTCATAGAAACATATCGATTTAAAAGCGTAAACGTTAACTAAAGAGCAACCAGTGCGTCTCTCCAATGCCTCACGAATTATAGGTATATTTTATCCCACATTGGGGCTTTTCTCAACA
The DNA here is from genome assembly GCA_023969395.1 of Amblyomma maculatum. Taxonomy (NCBI): domain Eukaryota; kingdom Metazoa; phylum Arthropoda; class Arachnida; order Ixodida; family Ixodidae; genus Amblyomma; species Amblyomma maculatum. Next base: position 24,640 of record JAJIZL010013971.1, read on the forward strand.
TCCAGTAATACATAAGTTATCCTCTGTATTAACGTGCTCACGGACACAAATTAAAGGCGATAGACAAGCAGTACGTCTAACTACAGTGTATTCGAAACTTCCGTTCTAATATTTGGAATGACCTAAGGAGAAAATTAATGCAGAAGGGGGTTCCCAAAACAACCACCAGATCAAACTTCATGTGAAATTATTTTATAGTTGGAGCACAGATACCGATTCCCTTTTTGAGAAAGAGCAACAGACGATGCAGTAACACACTCACTCCCTATCCTGTCTTCTCACACTTCTAGTATATGCCATGTCATCTACGAGAAAAGTCAGGCACGAAATCAGCCCTTGTGATACTGAAAGCAGCTACGCAAAGAAACACATGCTCGAATCATGGCATACTTAAATAAGGCGAGTTTGTATAAAGTGCTTCAGAGGCTCCCGGCCATACTGCATGCAGCCTCTGAAACCATGGACCTTTGCAGGTTTGTAGGCGCGAACACCCAGTGGCTTTCTTTCCCTCTTTTTCATTCACTCCTAAACTAAAAAAAAAACAAAAACAAAACCGTTTACCTTCCGCACGGTACCCCATCTTTTTCGATCTCAAGCTCGGTCATCAATTGAAAACTGCATACTCCAATGCGCGCTGTTAACCGCTGTCACAGAAGATCGAGTATTTCTACAAAATATGTGGTGAAAACGAAAGCCCCCATTTTCCCACAGAGATCACATAACATTCCCTGTGTGCAGCAGAAGTGACCCATGCGATTCTCCGTTCCCCCTCCTTCAACCACTGCGCTAGCCTCTCGCTCTCCGTTATCTCCGTGACACATGAATTCCGCGCGCCTATAAGCATGGCAATCGCGCGGTCGAGGAGAAATGGTGACGGGCGTTACTTTTATGCCTGTGCACCCCGCAACTGGTAACGCAAAAATTAAAGAGCACTTCAGAATCTGCACTGAAGAAAGGCGAAATCCCGGATGCTGCTGTTGGTTGCTTCTGGTTGCTTGTAGTTGCTCCGGTTTGCTTAATTAACTTCTTGTTTACGCATATGTGTGACGTCATATGCTTCCCGTCACATCCCCTACGGCACCCTTTCTCTCTTTCCTCTTTCACTTGCACCTTCCTCTCTTCCCTGACGGCGCTGTTCAGGTGCCCCGCAGGGGTGGTGCAGTGGTAAGACGCCCGACTACTGAGCCGGAGTACCCGGGTTCGAACCCGACCTCGGCGGCTGCGTTTCGATGGAGGCGAAACGAAGTGGCGTCCGTGGGCTGTGCGTTGTCAGCGCACGTTAAAGATCCCCTGGTGGTCGAAATTACTCCGTAGCCCTCCACTACGGCTCCCCTTTCTCTCTTTTCACTTTCACTCCCACCTTCCTCCCTTCCCTTAAGGTGCGGTTGAGGTGTCCACAGGAAACAAGTGAGACAGTTACCGTGCCTTTCCCTTCCTATAAATCAGTCAGTGTCCACAGAACAAGTGTGACAGATACTGCGACTTCCTTTTCCTGTGACCCAGTTGTTCTAAGTAATTATCTAATTACATTATTGGCCTAATTTCTTTTAGAGCGCAGCTCCTTGGTGTCCGTTCCTGGGTTTCGCGTCGGCCTCGTAACCAGCTCCGCCCCCCTTTCATCCCCCCAGCGCTAGCAGCGACCGACTGATACCGCTGGATGCCGCTGACGCCGCTAGAGTCAAGATAACGTGACGGCATAGAACACCGTCGCCGCCATGCAGAAAGAGGAGGGGAGGGTCCCCCCCCCCCCTCTCTGTTCCTGCGTGGCGGATAGGGTGCTCTTCAGTTGCCGACGCGCCGGTTATTTCACGTAGGCCCCGGCACGTCGACGAATACGTGACCACCTTTCCACGGCTAGACCTGGTTCTGGGCGCTGCGGAAGCGAGGGCATCATATTGTTTGCGTCGGCATCGGCGGCGTTGTCCCTGAAACCAACTCCGCAGCTGGGGTTGACTTACTATCGGCGTCAGCAGTATCAGTCAGTCGCTGCTATCTCTTCCCTCCTCCCTTTATCGCGTTGTCCGCTTGCTGCGCGCGCTTCTGCCCCCATCGTTTGCTGCTCGGTGTACACGCCGCCCCCCATCTCCCCTCTTCCTGCGAGTCTCCGGTTGTCAAAGCGCCGGCTCGAACTTAATTCCTTTCTTCGCTTCTCCTCCAATGCAACCCCTGTGCGGTGGCAATCAGAGAGCCAGAGCGGTGGCGGCGGATCTGTATATGTGCACCGCCCGAGCCGAAATTGCCGCTGCCTTTCGCCACTGCGAAATTATCTGCCAGTTCTTTCTGAGCCATGAGCGAGACGACCGGTGGAAGTCCTCCGTCTGCTGCTGCTGCTGCTAAACGAGCTGCCAGAGCAGAGGCCCAGCGCCGTCGCCGCCAAAATCCAGAGGTGCGTGCCGCCGAAGCAGAAGCTTACCGTCGCCGCCGTCAGTGGGGGACTTTAATGTTGACATAAAGACAAACAGGAATTTCTTCACACTTATGCGGTAGAACATCCCGTTCCTCTCGCTCGTAACGCGTCCCACGGCGGTGACAACCTCGCGAGGCACTTGTATAGATCTCGTCTTTGAGAATCAAGCATTGGTGTACCAAGTCGAACATATATCAGTCTATTTCTCCGACCACAAAGCTTCCTTCATGACTGTCAAGAACTGTCAGTGGAGTCTTTGTTAAAGGAATACGTGTGAAAAATAAAAAAAAATTCTGTGGTAGCGCATACATGTGTTGCTCGATTTCTTTGCCTCAATCTATCGAAAAGGTGAAACAGCTTATTTGCTGCGCTCAAATTTCGCATTAGAAAGTAACGTAATCGTCGGTAATTTTTTTAGACACAACATTACGTCACCCTTATTGATTGACACCACTCAAACTTCTACCACTTCTCAATTACTCAGAACTTCTGCGGACACGATTTTGCGGGCACGTTCTGCGGACCGAAATCTGTGAACATAGCGAGGTAATGCTTTCGCATTAAAAAGTCGGAATATATTACAGAATTCTGCTGTAAAAAACATCGCATATTCCATGCCTCGAGAGCGGCACTCTGCTCAGGCGGCCTTGAGGCTGCGCGTGACCTCAGATTTCATTTCATTTCATTTCATTTAGTAACCTTAAATGCCCCTTTCGTTGTATTACATAAGGGGTGGGGTAGATAATCATAAAATGTTACCCTGCTTTCACAGATTTTCACGTGATAGATGCATTTAAATGTTGGCGTTGAAAGATGATGGATAGGAGATGGAGGCGATGGAGTGGGACAGGTCGTTCCAGTCTGACGCGGCTGATGGAAAGAAGGAAGAGGAAAAGGTTACGGTAAGGGCGCGTGGATGAGTGAATTGAAGGGGGGGCCGGTTCGATGGGATATGCGTGGCGGAGGTGCGCAGATGTATGGCTCTTGGCGGAGTAAGCTGATATAAAATTTTTGGAAAAGTGATAGGCTGGCGGTGAGGTGACAGCATCGGAGGATATGTGGGGCGCTGACGTCATTACGCGCGCAGTACCGACGTTGAGCAAGTGGGAAGTCAAGCCTACCTGCGTCATTAGATGACTGGAGAGGAAGCGGTGGTCTGTGGCCACCGTAGAAGGATATAAAGGAACGCATGCGCTCTATTTTATGGCGAAAGCCTTTTTAGGCTCACGGTGAATATCTCGTGTCTGCGAAACGTGTCAGTGAGATGTGTCGGCGAGATTCCGCGGGGCGTGTCAGCGAAATGCCATAATAGGTTCTGACGTAAGCTTAATTTTCCGGGTAAAGACGTCGCGATAGCTTCTGAGGACGAAGTCACAAGAAGACAATGTAATGGAATATAACGAGCGCGCAAACACGCAAGATAGAAGCAGAATAGAAGAGGTCGACAGAAGATGAATAAAAGAAAGAGGAGGAAGGGCTTGCGTCATTAAGCTCTTAAGTGAAGCTAAGTATAATCCTGTAATCTTTTCGGAATAACCGAATACCTGGAGGAGTAGCATGTGGGCAGATGATCGTTCCTTATTCTTGCGCTTCGAGCCTTATTTGGCTGCTATTGAGGGATAGTTATTCCTGAATATAGCGCGGATACCATTCCAGCTATTCTCGGCGTTCATCTTGTGTCACTAGTTTTAAAACCTATTCGGTACACACACTCTTAATCCGGTTTCACGTACGTTCCAGTTATAAGCGGAACTTTTCTGAAAGCTTCAATTATACCTGGAGCCTATCAGGAACAAGAATAAGTGTTTAACAAAGGCCCGCGCAGAGTAAGGGCTGCGCTGAGCATAAGTGGTCGTTACTACGTGGGGGAAGGGTCGATGTGACAGCACTATTCTACCGGCTTGCTCATGATAAACGTGTCTGTTGTCTCCAAGCTGAAAGAGATGGTCATTTACAACAGCCGCTTCCTGCGTGCCGAGTTAACTAACAGAACTAGTTATATGGACATGAATTGTAGTGTCACAGAGGAAAGCTGATATGCGTTCTTATCAACTTACATGTTTTGTAATACGGGAATGTTTATCTTTGTTAAAAGGATTTGGTAGTCAAGGTATCGCTTGACTCGTAACAAATCACAGCCAGAAGTTAAAAGCCATCTATTATAAGCTGACAAAAATGACTGAACATTGCAATTCCGGCTTGCGGCAATTCACTCCAATTACAGTAGGGTGCACATAAAGGAAAAAGCGGCACATGACCCTCAATGAATTTTTCGCAGCAATTCACTCATATTACAGTCGGGTGCACCTCAAGAAAAAAGCAGCACATGACCCTCAAAGGATTTTTCGCAGCAATTCACTCATATTACAGTCGGGTGCACCTCAAAAAAAAAGCGGCACATGACCCTCAAATGATGTTTCGCAGCCAATGGCATTGACAGATTCTCATGTTGCTTCTGTTAAGCGTATTGAAGCCTGATGAACCGGCTTGAATCTAGGGTGCCTCGATGCGCACCCGCTCTCAGCTGAGCTGGCGCGCATCGAGGCACCCTACTTTAATCTGTCACGCCCTGCGTTGTCTAGTTAGCAGGTCCAAAAGGGTTATTAACCAGAATAGGCCGATGCCATTGGCTTAAGGGCGACTTTTAAGGTGCGAAAATCACGTTTTAAGGCGAAAGCCTTAATTGCCTGATCGTTGTCGTCAACAAAAGTGTCAGGCTTTTGCGGCGGCTCTGATTGGTCGAGACGGGATGACGTCCTTGAGGTCTCGACCAATCACTGTGCACCACCACAGTATGCTCGAACGCGTGCCTTATATGGCCATATACCAATCAATAATCAATCATTAATTATTGACTAAATAATGACACAATTACTAATTACTAATTAGTTGTCATGCAATAATTATTGCCGGTATAATTAATTACTAATGGCTAACGAGCTAATTGGTATTACCTAATTACCTATTATTTGTAATTAATGCAGCTGAGTAATTAAATAATTACTATTTAATACTCAGTGCAATCCACCACACAACAGTAAACGTAGCACAATGGCGAAGATACAAGGAGCATGATGTCGTCGCTGCCAAGCAGAATCCACTGAATAAATGCACTCGCAGAATGTGAAACAGTAGTCACTCGCTTTACACGTACCGGCATTCATCGCTACATACGCAACAGTCGCGTAGCATAATGCAGCACTCAGGCTTTCGCCTTTCATCACTTTAGTCGCCAAAGTTTGGTTTGGTTTGGGGGGTTTAACGTCCCAAAGAGACTCAGGCAATGAGAGACGCCATAGTGTAGGACTCCGGAAATTTCGACCACCTGGGGTTCTTTAACGTGCACTGACTTTGCACAGTACACAGGCGCCTTGCTTTCGCCTCCATCGAAAAGCTGCCGCCGGGGCCGGGATTCAATCCCGCGTCCTTGGGAACAGTAGTCGAGCGCCGTAACCACTGCGCCACCGGGGCGGGGTAGTCGCAAAAGTCTCCTCGAATTTTTTTCTTTAGCTGTACCCGTCTTTGGTGGTGCATCTGAGTTAAAATTTCGTGGCCGGAATTATTCTTAATATTATGATTAGCCTCCTCGTCTCTCCTTGGTGTCGTCACTGGCTTGCGATGCACGACCATTAAAGAGGTAGCACTCTGTATACGTGCGCTGTGTTCCAAAGACGGCTCGCAAAAGCTTATACATGCACATCCGTACAATTGCGCCGCGCGCCCATGCAGGCATCTCAGCTGCATGTATCGCTACTCAATGCTGATCCTATCCGCCGGCACAGAGGACATGCGCTCATCGGCCACCACGGCAGCAAAGCACATCAGCAAAGCTTGGAAATAAAGGGCCGTCTTTTGCTTGCTTATCAGCAGTTGCAAAAACAAAATGGATAATAAATGGGCCAAAATAGAATTTCTAAGCAGCAGGAGCCAACTTCATATTTTCATCGCAAGAGAGTGTCATAAAATAGCCAATTAGGCCCAAAGTAGCCACCAACGGCAAACCCACGGACCCCACCAGTACTTGGCGGCTTGCTCTCTATTCTCTGAAGGAAGCACCCATCATTATGCACACAGTGACATTTCGGAATAGAGCTGCCCCAGATATGATAGGCTCTGTCTTTGCTGCTTCGTAGAAAGCTTTCGAGTCCCATTAGTGATTGCGTGAAGCTTGACGATTAACCGGCGCCCTATAGATACGGTAGTATAGCTCTCCGGACGCCCTATGTGGGCTCTCGCCTCTTACTCTCCCGCTTTGAAAGCTGTCTTGAGGGAACTATATTGTGGCAGCAAGAGTAGTAGTGGATAGCTAGGATATCAAATCAAATTTCTTGTCTATTGATTAATTCTTGCTTCGCTTTCGACTAACGTTCTGACGGTGAGGTGAGGTTATGAAACCGTATTCAATGCTTCGTGTGTGAGTAGTTACTGTATTAAATGTATTCTCTACAAAATGAAATGCATTTGTCACAAAACGGAGCCACACCATTTGATTTCATGCAAGCTTGACGCTGTCTTTTTCCTAATTGTTGTGCATGGTGTTGAAAATATTAGTTGTTTGTATATTGTCTAGTTTTGCTTGTAGATTCATGTCGGAAGTAGAACTCTTACTTGGGCTAGTTGGTACATGACGATTCAAAAATAATACGGCGCGACCGAAGAAGTCAAAGAAGGCATACAAACGTAGAAAGCTGTCCTGTGGTTTGTGTGCCTTCTTTGTCCTCGTCCGTCGCGCCGTATTATTTTTGAATCGTCATGTAGCAGTGTGTGCGTGTACATGGTTTGGGCGAAAAGATAGGCTGTGTTTGTTTTGTGGTGACACTTTCTGATAGTTTGAAGAATAGTTTGATTGGTGCACCTGATTTGACGGATATAGAGTTGAATCTGTCAATAAACACCCATCTGCTTTGAATAAGGGCAAAATAGAACCTGTGCGGGGTATTAGTATTCATAACATATGATTCTCTTCCTGAGAGGAAGACAAATATTACTGCGTTTTTTAGACGTTTGCGTGTTAGTGCTCATTGAAAAGCTCTTACATGATAGGACCGGGCTACTAGTCACCCAGCACACATCTTTGGTTTGCAACGCATATTATGACTTACGTGATACAGTGGAAGAAAATTTTCCATAGTTCCCTCTTTTTTGTGTGCTCTAGGACCGCACGGTTACGTGCAGCCTCCATGCAACTAACAATCTCACGTTAGTATAATTAGTTTCGGGCCTTGTTCATGCGGCTCTCTTTTCGTCCTTAAAAAGAAAGGCTAGGCGTGAACCACTGCTCAACCGCACATAATTGTCGCTTGTAACGAATAAAAAAAAGAACTACAATCAGTGCCCGGGATCGAATCCCGGTTTCGGCGGCTGCGTTTCGATGGAGGCGAAACGAAGTGGCGTCCGTGTGCTGTGCGATGTCAGCGCACGTTAAAGATCCCCAGGTGGTCGAAATTACTCCGTAGCCCTCCACTACGGCTCCCCTTTCTCTCTATCCACTCACTCCCACCTTCATCCCTTCCCTTACGGCGCGGTTCAGGTGTCCACAGAGCAAGTGTGACAGATACTGCGCCTTTCCCTTCCTCTGAACCAACCAACCAACTGCAATCAGTGCTGAAAAATAGAAAACAACAAAATGAAAACAAACAAAGACGCAAAAAAACACAGCAGCGCCGGAGACAGCAGAGTGGGCCTACCGTAGATGTAATAATGCGTTTCCTGCATATTCGCGATCATTTACCGAAGAAATTGCGAAAGTATGAAGAAACGAAAAACTGATGCTCACTCGCATTTTTATCTTGACCAAGTTTTATTACTGTGTTGTTTCTCTCCCGGGGGCGTTAAAACTTTACTCTCCTAAAGTTAAGCGGTTCGCTATTTTAAACCGTGAGATATTTAGAAGGTCTAAACATTATTAACTGACCAATACTTTCGACGGGTGAATCATGTCCTCGAACCACATGTCGAAGTCCGCCCTCGAAGTCTGGATGATGCGTTTAAGCTGAAAGGGGTGCTCTTTCGGGCCGTCCTTTCCATATGAAGCATGTGGTAAAACCGAGGCGCCGTCTGATTCTCCGTATTCCTTCAGTGACTTGATTATCTGTATTCGACCTTTAATTCTGACAGAAAAGCTTCGAAAGCGAGGGCCAACTGCACCAGGCACAGTTAATTTTGAAGCATATAAATTTTTTTTACTTTTTCTGATTGTAAGCAAAACAGTGTGAAAGTACGAAATTTCTAGCGTTACTTTACTAAATGTACACAAAGATAGGATGTGATAACTGGGCGTGGTCCTACTTGAAAATGGACTTGCAAACGTACTCATTCCTATAAGCTTGTTATATATCATTTGACGTGAACGACTACATGGCATGCGTAAAAGCATCTGCTTGTTCGCGTCAATACGCTACGCGTTGTGAACGTAGCGAAAAACACGTAGTCTGAACGACGAGGACCTCTTCGTTTGAAGCACAGCGCTCTGAATCCAGGAGAGCTTGGCGAATAACATATCAGCTGCTTTGCAAATGGACACGGCTGGCGGACCTGTGCTGTTTTCCGCATCGGCCCTTTCGCGGCCTTCCCCGGCTGCCCTCTATAGGGGCATCCAGCAACGTTTGAAGGCAGCCGTTCCGATTAGTGCATACACAGGTAAGCCGCTTGAAATATAAGCTGCGTAGTAGAAGGTCGAAATCGCACTTCTTATTTCTGGAATTTACAGTAATGCCACCCGGTTTGCGTGAAATTATAGTTGTGGCTTTAACTGGAGCAAGTCTGGACTCATACTGCTACTCGGTTAGCAGATGGAACCAAGAGAACTCTAGTAATTGAAGTCGTCGTCCTATAACTTGCACTGCAACGATCTTATTCGCATTGTTGTTTACAAGGTGAAGGAATTAAATGGGTTCGAGAATAGAATTTGGGGAACACAGTATCTACCGGGAGCGATGGTGAAGAATGGGTCTTAAAGAAGCTTTTTTCTTTTTTTTTTTTTGAAGATGGCTGAAACGGGATTGACAAGTAGTGTGGTTGAATCTTATCGAAATATTTTTAGAGTACGTTGGCTAATCTCTCGAAGGTGGCAGTTTATTTGAATTTATTCAAGCTGAGAAATTATGTGCAGTGCTTAAAGAGAAGGAATGATGTGAAGAAGGCTTTCCTAAGTTCACTTTTGATACTGGAAAAAAAAAAAAAACATTGATCCTGTAGAGAAATACGTGCCTCATTTACTGTATTTAGTGTTTTAAAAAATAATGACTGTGGCAATAATTTATAATGCGTTGCTTGTTGCCATTCTTAGAAAGGCGCCTGCTGCTCACTATACAATACGCCTAATATTTTGAGACTCAGTCAGCCTAAAGTTTATATAATCCATTGTGGATGTCATCAGGCAAGGGCAGTAATTTATTGTGATGTCCCACTGCTAAATATTATCAATGATTGTACTGAATAATACGCAGCGTAGAAGCTTGATAACATTTCGTACTTCGCGTCGACTGGCTCGAAAGCTTTTTGCATAGTATCGTCGCCCGTGTTTAGCAGCTACTTCACTATTTAAAGGGAGTTGAAAGTTTAGCAAACTTTTCTTTCATTTTTTTGGAGCCATTCTTCTAGCCAGAACGTCCCGTGAAAAGTTTATATTCGCTGTTCTTTACTACTTAGAGGAAAAACCGCCCAGTGCAGTTGCTTTGTAAATAATGTAAATGTAAATATTTTCAGTAATATTAAAAAAGGAGTGAAATTTGCAACAAAGCATTGCATTCAGCCCTTTCCAAAATGAAGCCACAGAAGCAGTCAGGGTGCGCTGCTTTCGCCAAGGAGTTATTTATCAATTCTTTCAGAAACTGCCCCATTCGGAGCGCTGAGTGAGGTGGTGTAAAGAAGTTCAGCTTAAACTAGATATTGCTACCTATCCAGTTGCCTTGTGAAAAAATGTTCTCGTGAGCTTCGTGGAAGCAGCCTGCAAGGCCAGTGAAAGTAATATGCTCTATGGGCATTGTTGCGCAGAGAAAAACATGGCCAAGTACCGTGGGCGGGCCTCCACCGTCGTGTTCGTGATCCTACTCTGGAGCGGCGTAGACGGCACCGAGAGGCGCACCAGCCTAGGCGTCGTTCGCGGGCGCCGAGTGAACGTTCTGGGCGGAGGCATAGAAGAGTACCGGGGGATACCGTACGCCCGGCCTCCTGTCGGCGAACTGCGCTTTCGTCCCCCCGTTCCCGCCCCACCATGGGAGGGCATTCTCGACGCGCAAAACCTCCGGACGGCTTGCCCGCAATCGCTGCGCCGATGGTCGGACACGGCCGGCAGCATCGTGCTCAGCGAGGACTGCCTATACATCAATGTCTGGACACCCGTGATGCGATGGGTAGACGACATGGCTCCCATGCTCGTGTGGATCCACGGCGGTGGTTTCACGAGCGGTTCCTCTGCTTTCGACAACTTCACGGCGGCCACCTTGGCCGCTGTAACAGGATTTGTGGTCGCGTCCTTTAACTATCGCCTCGGCATACTTGGCTTCCTAAATGCGGACACTCCCGAGTCACCAGGTAACATGGGCCTCATGGACCAGCGGCTGGCACTTCTCTGGCTACGCAGGAACGCCCGCACATTCGGCGGAAACCCTGCGATGATCACTGTCTTCGGCCACAGTGCGGGAGGTATGAGCGTTCACAGTCATCTCCTGTCTCCGCTGGGCCAGGGCCTGTTCAGGAGAGCGATCATGATGAGCGGAAACATGGCCGCGCAGGACTTCTTCGAGTCCGTCCAGGACAGTGTCGCCAAGGGGGAGGTGGTCGCGGCATTGGTTGGCTGCTCGGACGCCGAGATTACGCTTGCGAAGCACCCATCTCGCGTGGTCTCCTGCCTTCGCACGAAATCGTCGGGCGAACTGGTCAGCGCAGCAGCGAAGGCAGCCACTCCGAAGGTTTTCCCATTCCTGCCCACTTTCCATACGGAATACCTGCCCCGAATGCCGGTCGCCGCCGTGGCAAAAGGGTTCGCGACGAGCGTCGACATCATCGTAGGAGTCACGGCCAACGAGGGCTCAAAAGCATTCGAGATGAGGCTCAGACCCGCATTGCAGGCGGAGCGACTGACGGCGGTGCCGAAGGCCACACTTGAGGCTTCGCTTCGTGAGGTCGTGCTATCATGGATGAGAAAAGAGACGATGGAATTGCTGGATAATTATGTGAGGGAAGGCGTCAGCAAGGAGTCGTTGAGGGAGAAGTACGTGGGCTACCTGTCCGACAGGCTGTTCGTTTGCCCGATGCACTTCGTGGCCGGGCATCATTCCGCGAGAAACGGCGCCGTGTATTCGTACGTGTTCGTGCAGAGGCCGTCCACGGATCTGCCCTCGTGGATAGGTGCAGGTCACAGCATGGAGCTTCCATACTTCTTTGGGCGTCCCCTCATCGACAGGACGGACTTCGGAGAAAGGGACGTGGAGGTCACCGAGGCAGTCGTCAAAATGCTCTCCACGTTCGCAGAAAAAGGGTGAGTCTTTTGACAGTCTATGTAAGCGGAACCAATATTGTCCTTAACGCAAAGCCGTTATACGTGTTGAAGGCAGCGAAGTGGTGCTCATGGCATTTTACGAGAAATTGTATTTTAGATGCTAGTGCAAACATAGGTGTTTTTATTTGTGCAGTTAAAATTTATCATGTCGCCCGCCGGATGGTGTAGTGGCTGGGGTGCCTGACTGCTGTGCCCAAAGATGCGGGATTGAATCCTGGCCGTGGCGACCGCTTTTCAACGGAAGCGAAAAGCAAGGCGCCCGTGTGCTGTGTGGGATGTCAGTGCCCGTTAAGGAAACCCAGATGGTCGAAAAGTTTGGAACCTTCCACTACGATGTCTCTCATAGCCTCAGTTGCTTTGCAACGTTCAACCCATAAACCAAACCACACTTTATCTTCTGAACTATGACTCTGCTTTGGCAGCAATAATTTTTAAAGCGGTTTCATAAATACATCATTGGTATTCTCTTTCATCCATCAGTCGAACGTCTTGAAATCTGAATCCTCAATGCCCTCCCTATATAGTAGAAGTTCATCTCAATTCACAGCATGACCTTACTACTGCTCATTGGAATAAACTCCAGTTCCTACCCACAAACTGCACCTTGGTAAGTCAACCCAAGCACACTATCCCCTACCATACTCAATAAGTACACATCCCCCCTTTGCTCAAGAACACGCACCCAGTTCACCATCCACAGGAATATCAAAAATGGTTGGAAGCCCCTTAAAAAGTGCTCTCCAATGCCACGGAAGTGCTCTATGTCGATGCGGCGGAATATTGCTCGGGCCTTTCGTATGCCCTTTCAACCGCTGTCTCTAGCGGCCGCTTTAAAACAGGCTGCCTCCTCCTTAGGGGAGGCGGCCCTCACTCTTGTTTTGGCTATTTTCTGGTCTGTGAGGTCATTGTGTGGTCCACGGACTACAGAAAGCGATAGATGACAGAGAACGTGCCCTTTCCGCATGTTTTAAGAGCAGCAAGTAATATAGGCGGCGTATACGGTGGCGTCCGACGATGAGTTAATACTGCAACCCCGTCCAAGGGAGCCTTTGGTACGCCGTTTGCGCGGCACGTTTGATGTAGAAAGAAGGACGAAGATGCTTTGATGTTTAATGTGAGATATCAAAACCGGTCCGGCCTGAACCGTCTGATAAAAGTAGAGACGTTCTTAAACTTTTGCTACACCGGATGCTCCAGTTTGCCGCCACGAGCGAGGCCTGGCCACGTTCCCTTGTCGTCGCTAGGCCTATATTATTTAGCACCGAAGCCACAGCGGACGGTGCTTTGGAATCGACCAGCACTATAGCAAGTCGTCTAATTATTGTAAAAATATTACATCCGATTGGCATAGTTAATCAAATGCGACGAAAATTCGTCAGCTCGGCTTACCCTTGCTACACCTTTCTTGACAATGTCACATACCGAACAGCGGAAGAAGCTCCCCACGACGAAAACTGGTATTCGAAGAGCCAGGAATTGCGCTTGAAGGCTAGCACCCGTTAAGGCGCAGAAATGAGTACGAGCTGCTTCACGATGCGGCGAGTGGCGCAGAGCCTAGTTCTACAGGGTGCACCACGTGTACACGTCTGCTGTCCGTAATTGCTGAGGAGTGGCTTACTCGAGGGGAGAGAGGTCGCAGTGTAGGGCGCGCGAGCGACACACGACGGCCCGAGTAACAAGCGCGTGTACAGCAATAACCGGCGACAGCTGTAACTGTAATATGCGCCACTCTCTCAGGCTGCAGCAGTGCGGCTGCTCTGCCCCCTCATTTTCTAAGCCTCGTGAGCTTCTCTTACGTGCTTCAAGCTTATAGAGAGAGAGTGCGAAATACGTGATTGCGGCTAACAGTGGTATAAATCCGAAGTCCACTATCTAGTAATGAGAGGCAGATATCATAACTTTAGCGACGACTCATTGGAGCGGGAGTACAATACAATTAGAGCACAAGAAAAACAAATGAGCAGGATCTACGATGTCTTAAGCTGCGATGCGGCTGTGAGAAGGAACTGCATATGTAGCAGTTATCACACCTACCAGCCACTCGGTACGAGTCAGCCATTCTCAAGGAGTCAGTTAAGATACGCATATATACCAAGGCTTATTATTTAGAGAAAAAAAAAACGCCTGCGGCTTAGCTCGGATTTATTATGCTTGGCTGTACTGCGTTGTTAGCCGGTTATGCTCATATAGACAAACAATAAATTGTTTACATTGTTTGGCATCGTTAACTCGTAGATTGGGTTTATGGCTGCAAACTGTTGAACCTGGTACTCTCATCGCACGGTACTCAAGTCGGAAGGCACTCCCGGTACGATGCTATGAAAAAGTATTTTTTAAATCCAGTTTCCTTTCGCCGATTACACAGGATCAATGGTTGCTAGCTGGCTGAACAGCGATCAATGGTGAACAGCGATTCGCGTTAACGACGGTAAAGTTCAGGAACTTCGGTTAAGCGCAACAATGGTTAAGCTGTGTGTAACTATTCATTATCACATTCTCCTAATTGCGCGAATCTGTGCCTGGGAACAAATAAATTAAGTGTAGCGCTGCCAACTTGGGTACGTTGCCAGCGTTGAAAATAATCCAGGTGTGCACATGTATATGTCGACCCTATATTTGTCTAGCTAATTGGAGTCACTACTCTCGCCCGATTGCGTGACCATCTGGGCATTGCAAAATGGTGTTCACAAACAAGATGGGAGACAACTCGCTACTAGCGTACCACTCAGCTATGAGACAAATAGTGTATTCACCGGCCTGGTCCTGTTGGACGGTTGCTCCACGTGCGGATTCTGCGTGTGGTCGTCGACTCCACGCAACGGGTTAGCGGCCAAGCCCGTGGTCCGTCGTCTGGATACGCCTTTAGGAATTGCGTTGGACAGACTATCGGGCTATTTGGTACCGAGTCGATGCTTTCAGCCGCGCGCGGCAACACAAGAGTAGAAGACGGATAAACATGCGTATAAGGATCGTGTTGTACGCAGGGTTCCAGAACTCCAGTCGGGTCGCCCCTGGCCCCGGTACACTGCGAGCAGCCGGACGTCGATGCAGATCGCCCAGGGAAATATGACTCCCGTGGACGGGTTTCGCAGGGAGCTGTGCGAGCCGTGGCTGGAACACTTGGAGAGCGCTGTCATCACACGCGACTGCTGCGTCTGAAGAATGGAGACCGCGATTTTGTAATGGGAATGTAGTACCATTGGTCCAACGTTATTAGGTTCGTATTTCGCCACCACGAAGCAACCGGCTCTTTTCAATCATCTTCTTCGGTTGTTGTGTTTAGGCCCCTTCTTGAGTTCTGAGTTGTAACAATAGCGCCACTCCACTCTGTGGCTGTGTTAATTGTGCAGACCGAACTGAAGTTGCCTATAATGGCGACAGATTGTAGCTTTCAAATGACACAGACGCTGTCTGAAATGAAAAGTCAGCCTTAATAGGCTAGCAGAAAAATAAGTATAGATGCGGCGCTGCACTGACCAATTTTTCAAGTAAATTTACTGGATACGTCGACTCTGTAGACGTTCTCGAAGAGAGCAACTTATGTCGCCATTCAGTTCAAAATCGGAATCCCAAAATCCTTCTTACTAAAAACACTGTCAGGTGTAATCGTTAGACTGAAAAAAAAAAAAAAAAGATCAGCTTTCCAAGTATGAATTCGCTCCTAGTATGCTGTCAGCAGCAACAAAACGTATTGATGTGTCCTAGAATAAATGTTTAACTAATTGAACATGTAGGCCCGAGTTAAAGCTATATCGAGGTTCATTCAAGTTTTATTAGCGAAAAGGTGTTCCTTATTTTTCGTTATGCAGATGATGATGGGTGGGACAAAAAGAGCTAGCTGCTTATGCCTGATACTGCTCTATATAAAAGCGGAACATTTTTTTTTCTCGTCGTAATTGTTTCAAACTCGTGGCGTTATATGACTTCAACGGAATAGTTTGGAAGTGAGAAGTGGTACAGCCTAGCCTCAGCCTTCGCGTCACCATACTCTCCTGGTACAAATCTCGGTTTAACGGAGCCACCAACGTGGTATTAGGCGTTGGCGGGTGGATAAAATAATTGGGATTGGTGGAATGGGTCGTGATATCATATAGAATTTGTTTGGTTTGGTTTGTGGAGTTTAACGTTACAAAGCGAATCAGGCTATGAGGGAAGCCGTAGTGGAGGGCTCTGGAACCCCTCGAGGTTCTATGACGTCATTAACATCGCCCAGCACACGGTCGCCTTGCTTTTAACCTCCATCAAAAAGCGGTAGCCGCGGTCGGGATTCGATCCCATATGTTTGAGCAAAGTAGTCCACTTCACCGTCCCGGAGGGGTGTCAAATCGGATGAAAAATATTTGATAAGTTTTATAAACTACTGGTATATGGTCACAAAATGGCTCAGAATTCATCATGACGTGTGAAAATGTTATTTAAAACACTCGCAGTGAAATGAAAACCGGAATAATTACGAGGAGTACTCAAAGTTAGTATTATCAGTACTCTAAGTTTAAAAAAGCAGCACACGAAAGGCCTCAAAATGAACGTACATCTTTTTTTTTTTTTTTTTTTTTTTTTTAGCGGAATATGAAAAGTGTATTCTATACAGCACCACAGAGTATTGCGAGGGCATAAAACTAAATATGGCAGCAATCATCGGGAAATTGGAAGCACTTTCAACGATTCGCTTTCTGTATTTTAAGGGCCGCCACTCAAATAAGATTCACGCCAGTCTAATGGCGATATATAGCGAAAATGTTCAAGTTTTTAAGAATGTCGGTAAATGACTCAGAAGATTTTAGATAAAGTAAACAAGCCTGGAAGACCAAGAACCGAGATGAGGACCGTCTCTGAATGGTTTAACAGGAATTGCGACTGGAGAGGGGGATCTAATGCCCGCGGATCTGTGGATACCTGTAAAAAATTAGTGGAACACGGTAATGTGAGTGCACGCTCAGGGCTATTTTTTACAGAAGCCTGAATCTGATGAAGGTTGCTGTGCGCTTCCGAAAATCTTGTTGCCTGCTCCATGACAATGCACCGGTTCACTCAGCACAGGTGGTGGTGAGAAAAGCGCCCGCCTTAGGCTACGAAATATTTCATCATACTCCCTTTTCACCCGACCTCACCCAAAGTAATCAATTTCTCTTCTTTTCCAAGAATAATACTCAAATCGAGAACGCTTCGAGGACGACAACGAAGGAATTTTTCAAGTGAATGTTCTTTCAGAACACCAATAATGAAAAAGTCTAGAGGTCTGCGCCAGCTCGTCAATCAGTAGCAGAAGTGCATGTTCTTGGGCAGAGAATATGTATATAACCATGCAACTTCCACTTATGTCCCATTTTTGTATCTGCATTTTCTCATGCCAATAATATGAACTTTATGAACGCTCCTCATAGATGGGAATTAAACTTCAGCCGGTCGTCATTGCCCCATGACGGTACGCGGCCAGACTTGGGCTACCGGCTCATCTTGGATATGTTGACATGTTTGCACACCGGAACGATTTCAATAATCTATTACAATATACGCATTTCTCAAGAGGGCCTAGCCGTAACCAAGGCTTAAAGTCTGGCTCCATAGAAGGTGGCTCTGCAGTCATCCGAGCACAATTACAGAGGGTACACAGAGAGAGAGAGAGAGTATGTGGCTGGTGGCCCGTTTTAAGCACAGTCTTATAGTAAGGGCAGAATTCCTTTCCAAAGGTGCTTTTTTGCTGAGTTCACGACACAGCCCTCAGACAAGAGACACTCACGCTCTACAAGCTTGTTCCCCCCCCCCCGTTCCCATAATGGTATCTGAAATAAAACATTTTACACTGAAGTGAAGTGTAACATGAAACCACAAAACTATAGCATTTTTGAAATGGTGGAGAAAGTGGCACTTATGAACTGTCTGGACAGGGTGTCGACACGCAGATATTGTAAAATTAAAATGGCAATAAACCTTTCGCAAACAAAACTGTGCTTTGGTCACACTTCATATATAAGCGCGAGTTTTATTTACAGTATAAACAAACAGTCAGCAAAGCGGCAGAAAATAAGAAATAAAATAATGTGCTCATGTGACAAACCAGAATAACAAAACTATTACAGAAGCTACAAGGTCGGGCTCCCTTACAAGTGACCAGGACAACTTCCTAACGTTTTCACATTGTTCGAGCGTCGACATTTAACTATGTTGGCCCCTTAAAGGACGCGATCCTGTAGAATCGGCTATAATTGATGAGAGCACAAATAAAATAGCTATGAAGGTCGTCTGCTAGTAGGAGTTACTTCCTACTCGTCATGCTTTTTGAAAACAGTAATTATTGACCTCGCCGGTTCGGCCTTGACAATGCGCTGAGGATGGGCGATGCACGAGTGATCATTACAAATGTTCGGAAGTTTACGTGTGCCAAGTTTGAAACGTAAATAAGCCCCGCGACGAGAGAGATCACTTACAAACTAAAACATAAAATGCTTTAATAAATAGAGGTAAAATGGTAATTATAAGGGTATTACAATCTTGAATGGGTCTTATAACAATCTTAAAGAAAAAGATTAAAACTTCTAAAATCACAAATATCTTGAAAGCCGTTCCCGTGAAGTACCTGAAGAATAAACGTACAAATTAGAAACAGTACAAGCTTACATTTGACACAATTTTAGAACGAGTTCAAACACAGGGCACTAAAAGAGTATGTTGTCGGTTGACAGCGGTATCCTGTATTTAGTTCCTAGCGCACGTACCCTGCTTTTTCAACGTGTACGCAAACGGGAGTAGACAAGACACTGTTGCACTCGATGTACCCGGCGTTCGCCTCCTGGGGTCCAGGAGCGCATCTCGAAACTAATCTTAGCCACTGTCTCTCTGGCCTCGAAGGAGGATCGCCCGACGTCTCCCTGCACTGCATAGCTGAGAGATGAACGAAGGGCCCTCGGGGCCTGTCGCCCTATTGCTCTCAATCTTTAATGCCTGGATTCTTGTCCCGGACGAGATGCATATCATTGCACTTGCGTTTATCTGTCCAGGCATCATCACCGCCTTCCATACAGAGATTAGTAACGACATCCTATTAAATGACCACAGCGCCTTCGCACGGAGACCATTTTCGTAATCGAGCAGGTAGGTACGACGTATTTTAAGATCTGCTCCAAAGTTTTAGTAGGTTGATGCCCACGGAATGTAACGCCCTTGTAGCGAAGTAACTTCGATCTGTTCACGGTGGTGTTGACGTGGGACCAGCACAGTACCGCGCTCTTCCTCGTGCTAAAACGTACACCAGAGTACTCCGAATGCACGGCACAAACATGAAATCGCTTTTAAGAATCTGCCTCGGAGCCAGCGAGATGCACTGTCATCGGCGTAGTGCAGACCTGGTAGTACTTCTGGTATTACCCACCCACCGCTCATATGTCAGGTAAAACCTTTTGCCACACCTCTCTATTTCACTGTCCTGATCGCTCAACAGCCGTATGATCAGCCCCGGTGAGAGGGAACATCCCTGTCGAAGATCTGACTGCACCTTAACCGGGCAAGACCAGAGGCCTTGCCCCTTCACGAATAACTTGATCGTTGTGTAGAGAGCGCGTAGCCAGGCGACTACCTCTTCAGGGAGACCACTGAGGCCCAACCTATTACACAGGTCATCGCGTTTTACGCTGTCACATGGCTTCTCCACATCAAAAAAAGCAGCCCACAGTTATCTGCCCTGTCCCATCGTGAATGTATTCTACTGCGTGATTATGAATGAATTGGTCTCCAACCATCGGCCCTGAAGAAAACCCTGCACACCACCTACCACGCTTTCGGATTCGGAGTTGCCACCTTCAGGCGCTCGGTCCCGCTCTCCGCGCTATCCGCTTTCGGACTGGGAGGATGGGGGAAATGTTGTAGTAGCAATAACAATAATGGTGGATTTAGTTGATAATCATCATGATGATTCAGTGAACGAAAACAGTCCTGTAAAATGGTTTTCACCGTATTTGCTTTATTCCTGCGCGTGTTAGCTATGGTCTCGCTGACTCCCGGCTTCCTTTATTTCTATGTCGTAGCCAGCCTCCAATTTTCCTCCCATTGCCAGCTCACACAGATCAGTGCTGCAAATGTCAACAAACGTCATCAGATATAATGAACTTTCATACAAATGTCACGCAATTGAATGAATACATGTATCTGTCTGTATGGCACTCTTATGCGAAACCTGAATGAGGTTTTGCATTAAATGCCTTTTACAAAAGCATGAGCACAAATTGAAGCTGGCCTTCGTGGCTGGATGAAGGACATTTTAGCAAAAAAGTATGCTAATCGAACATTGAATTTTGGAATGCGAGAAGAAAAATGGAAGGTGAAATTACCTTCTGCTTCGGCCATTAGCGGTCAATTTCACAGGTAAAATGGAACAGTAAACACCGGATTTCCGCACAGGTCCTGGAGGCTATGCTACAACGCCACTCATTTCTTAGTGGTGGTCTTGCAGTAATACTCTGCCTGGTCATAACACGTTTGAGTCGAGTACAAGGAAATCTTTTAAATTGAAAATGTCTCGGTCATAAAAATGTTTTCCTCAGCTACACAAAATACAGCGCAGAGTTACTTTTGATGCGAGCAATATATGTCTGGAATTCCCCGCTGAAGCAGATTGCCGAATGGCGACCATGAAAGAGCCTAGCGAGTTGCATGTTTCCTCTTTTTGCGGCTTCTATCGATTGTACTCTTTTCACAGGCAGAGTAGGCGCATTGCGGTTCGCCCAGCGCGGCCTCGTGACAGCATCATACAAATTTCATTTGCGACCACGTATCTTTAAAATCGCAAAGCATGAGCACAAATTTCCAAGAGTGTTTTTTGACCACTGTCATGTGCTAATCAAAACTTAACATTATAATCCCCATTTCTTCAATTTAAAACTGCTAGATTGTACCAAAACATTGTGCTAAATTTAAGTGGATGTGCGGCTATGACGAAGGTAAAAAAAAATTGTGAGTTACGTTGGAGAGTCTTGTAGCGGAAGCTTTCTTCTACGGGCTGCAACTTCGGACTTCGCCAGTTGTCGGGGGTGACATTGCACTCTTCACGAGGTGCCATTTCGTCTCGTCGCCTTGTCCTTCAGCCTTTGAGCGGGGCTAAATATATGTCTTCACGAGTTCACGTAGTGGCCCAGATTTACGTCCCGAAAGCCATGAACTCGAAACCATATAGCATAGTGCCCCATAGGGCTAAATGCGGACACTCCAATCCAATCTAATTCTTCACGAGGCCCCAATTCGTCGTCTTCTTCATAACTCCGGAGCTTGCCGGGTATCGCGAATCACCTTGAGGTCTTCATCATGCCTCACCTCGCCTTCTCCTAAGGTCTCTTAGTGGGGATAAGGATATATTCATTACAATGGGCCAGCTCGCCTTAGTCTAACTCCAGAGTTCAGGGGTGTCGATGAATCACCTTCAATGCCTCGCAAGGTCAAACGAGGACATAGTCGCTTTGGTGGTTATTTAGCTAGTTGGCGAGTACTGCTTTCCAACTAAAAAACGTCAGAGCGGAGTGCATTCAAACCGTTCGGGTTCGTGACCGGATGTTCGAGTTCAGTAGCCGAGCTTCTGCCGCTGAGCCTCCACGGCGGGTGCTTTTCTCGTTACAGGTTTAAGTACGATAAACCTACGCCATTTTTTGGACAGATTGTTTTGTCAACAATTTTAATTGAGTAACTAATCTAACTCCATGATATGAATTTGTGAACAAAGATCTGAGACATTGCGGCGGCTCAGTGGGTTTGGCATTCAGCTGCTCATCACAAGATGGACAGCTAGATACCGAAAGTGGCAGCCAGAGATATCTGGAGGCAATGTGAAATGTTCCTACGCTTTGTACCATGCCAGGGCATGGTAAGAAAGCACTGGTAACTTAATTATACAGCGGCTATTCACGGCGGCGTCCCTAAAACCCCGTCCATTGTTTTGGAGTTTAAACAGCCTACTTTGCAGTTTTGTTTCTTTACCAGAAACACTGTTGAAATAGCTTTGTAATCCACCCATGAGAAATAGGGAACACTGAGAATAGGAAATAATTTATCATAATGTTTAAAAAAGTAGTTCTATAAGCATCTGCTGAGGCTACACATTTAAGCTTGGGCTATGTGTGACGATTTCTTAGTTTAAGGAGAGTTTTATAAAGCGACAATGAATTCCGGTAATTTGTAATCTCTCCTGCAGTTTATATACATACTCTGTGGATGTCTACCATTTGTTTTCAAGGAGTTTGTTGTGTCGAATGCGAATGTAAAAACATTTGAGAAGTGATATGCTCTTGCTAGCCGTACAAAGTACAAATATTAACTGCTGAAATAGTTTAGTTTAGTTTATTACAAATTTTGACATTATGATACATGCCATGGTGTCAATAAAGGAAAAATAAAAATAAAATACTGCAACACAATCCACTGATATAAAATGCACTTTGTAAGATAAGAAGTTGAAAAACTGTATATACGTAAATGCGAAAATTGCAAAATGGTTGAAAATCGGAGTGTAGAACTAAGTAACAATGCAGCCGTGGTGGCAGGATAAAGGAGAGTAAAATAGATGAAGAGTTCATGATAAATCACTTCTGACGTAACGCGTCCCTTTCACCACTCACGCGCATTCATATCTGTGAAATGGCCGTCTTTGTATTGTCGAGGAAGAGAGTTGGTAGTCTACGGCAGTTCGTAGCGGACATACTGGGCCACAGTGTCGCAGATGTTCTTCTTGAAGTCCGGAATTTCCTGCATGGAGAAGCATGCCAAAGAAATGTTTGTTAAGGTCGCTGCACAGCGCATGCAAGGAAAGTACGCAATGAGTTGTCGGGAATAAATATCCCCACACAGAAACTTTATTCGTTTTGTGCTGAAGGAAAGGAGCTTGTGGATACGATGCGATGTTGTTGTTCTGGATAGGTAGAATGGCGCTAATTAGTTCACGCTAAAATATGGGCAATGCTATATCTTAATTCTGTCAGTCAAAATAAATGAAAGTGGTTGTTCCCACAACCTCCTGAAATGTATTCCTGTCGCCATTACAGTTTTCGTTGTTATTACAGTATTCCTTGCTGTAACATTAGAGTTCCTGTCATTCCGAAATCCTGCTGGACATAGCCCCAGAAACGCTTTGTTAGCACGGGCTTCAGCTGGAATACGTATGCTAAAATTCCAAAAAAATACTGGGTGCTTAAAACAAAGCTATACGAATTTGCTGAGTAACACGAATAGCAGTACGTCAGAAAAATGTTAATAAATAATTCCCGTCAACAGATGCATTACACTATAAAAAAATGTAATCGTGAGCTCAGGAAATAAATGAAATAAAATTATTACATTTTTCTTGCGGCAACATTACAGTTCCTGTTACACTGAAATCCTGCTGTCTTGAGAAAGAATATTCCCTGCTTGGTTGGAGACAGTGATGCCGTCTAGACATCACGTCACCACGAAGGACCAATCACGCTGCGCCACCCACAGGAAGTCAAATGAAAGAAGAAACCTCTAATATTTGAGGGCAGACAATTAGGAAGTCCTAATAAACTAATCGTGAAGGGCCAGTCACAAAGCCGCATTTAGAGGACTCAAATAAAAAAAAAATAGTCCCTTTTACCTTCTCGAGAAACTTGAGGGCCTAGGCGCGGTAGGAAACATTACCAGCGTGGGACACATTCTCCGACTGGTCGAGATTGATGACTTCACAGAGCTCACACGGCCACGAGAGACTAATAAAAAAAAAAAAACACCAACGGTAGCAGGAAGGAAAACGGCACTTCACCGAGCCGAGAAATACGGGATCCTACCTCAATCGAAGATGGGCCTCAGGAAGGGGGGGGGGGGGGGGGGATTGAATAGGAATAACATTTTTGCGCATGTATAGTTTTCGCTTTGTCACTGCTGCTAATGTAAATGTGGTTGGAGCGTCGTCAAGCTGCAGAGAAAGCAGCTTTCACTCCAGCCGCCTATTTCCGCTAATTTGTACCTAGTGGCGAAAATTAACTTGACTTTTTTATTGATTATTTTTAATTAACACAGCAACGCGGTGGCTCAAGGGACAAAGTGCTCGGCTACTAAGTCGGGGGTCCATGGACTTAACGCCAGCAGTGGCGGCCGCGTTTCTACAAAATCGAAACGTAAGGCGTGCGTGAACTATTAGACTTGTCACGTGATCAAGTGAAGCAGCACCAGTCTGCTGGTCATAAACAACAAGTTATTGTTATCAGGCGCAGCGTAATATGAGACAACTACGTAAAATCAAGGAGCAGCTTTATGCCGGGTGTCGCGGCGTCACGCGCGTAATTAGACGGCTTCTTAAAATTTACACGCGCACATATCAGAGCGCATGCGCGCTGTTAACATTGCGCGCAATCGAAAAGTGTTTGAATGCTACTGGCACTGAATGCTCAATATATATATGTATGCTAACAGCTTTGAATAAAATATTATTTATTCAATCTAAATGACTGTTGAATTCGCGATGGAAATTTTTTTATCAGTTTATTTTACCTAGCGATATATCAAAATATCTCCTGTGCAGTAAAGTTCTTCGTAATTAAAAAAATTCTTTAAGTTTGAACATCATCGGTAGGGTCATTGGTAGCGTGACGAAGAATGCTGAGCGTACTTTCACTTCCAACGAAGTTATCCGCACATGGACAGCTTTGCCATCCTTGTAGGCCGGCCATGGCTTTCCACGAACTTTGGGAAGAGTCCTGAGCGGGGCAAAGTGGAAGAGTACAATAGCATACATCGTTAACAGCCTACCATCGTGCGCCAGAAATATCAGCTCTAACAAGCTTCTTGATGTCTGCCCGGTCACAATGAGGACGCGCTACGGCATTCCAGAGAGTATTTATTTGTATTAATTTTTTGTTTTCTAATCAAAAACAGCATTTCTATAGAGGGTCTTTGTCACTCTAAACACTTGTAAAATCAGAGGATATCGTCTTGTTTCACCTGCAATGCAAAGCTGGGAAAGGAAAGATTTCCATCGTGAAAGTATATCTAAAAGAGGAAAATCGAGCGCTAATTTTGAATTTGCTGAAGCTTGCGGATTTCATGATGTCACTGATGCCATGCGAGTGTCCGAAGAAAAGCGTTATGCAACCCAAGCGCGGCGATTAGTCCAGAATGCTCACTAGGCCTGTTAAACAATTGTAGGCACACAAATTACGGCTACGTTTTGTGGGCCTAAAAGGCAATTATCAGCGTCGTCATTCACCCAGAATTGCTACAGAAATGCTTTTTCGAACAAAACAGCCGCAGAGGGTTTTGTCTTATAACAAATGAAACAGATTCCAGCGTCTTTAACGGCGTATGCAAAAAAAAAAAAAAAAGCTGGTGCACATTATTTGGCGTATTTATTAACTAACTCCTAAAGTTTTGATTCTTGAGCCTAAATGCAGTAAGGTATTTGTTAGCTATGTGGTACTGACAACTTTGAATTTTTTGCTTTGACGAATTTCGCTTCTTCAGTTAGGCTTTGTAAGGAATTTCGATTTCCTTTTATCATTAGATATTCAATAACATAGGAATACTGAAAGCCCTTCAAGGGTCCTTGTAGGAGGCACAGTACAATGTAACACAGATATAAAAAGCATTGAAACAATTGAAAACACAAAGCCGATAAGTTTAATAGCTCTAATGTTGTAATTTTAAACGGAGTCTATGACAATTAATTTAGTCATAGGTACGAGGCAAAAAGACGGATTCAAATAGGTCAGTATCGGCAGTGAATGAAGTTAGTGAATAAGAGTGACGATGTCTCGCTGACAGCGTCGCGGAACGTTTCTTAACATTAGGATTCAGCCGAATTGACAACCCAAATATTTTAGAAATGAAATGAAACTGTTAATTTTCCGTCAAATAAAGATGGCGGATGATAGAAAAAACCTGTCCTTGGTCAAACTGATTTGTCCACAATCCTTTATTTCGGCAGAGGGGCTGCTTCACATATGCATACATACGCTTCATATACAATATACGTATGTGATTAATAATATGCAAATACAGCACACATTGATTTTTAATACTCCCGTATTTCTCTGAGAACAACAAAGAAAACAACAGCTCGGCTAGACAATACTAAACCGCATACATCTGCCTGAGGTCTTTGTAAGGTGTCGTGTAGAGATCGAAACTTATCTAATTATAATAATTTAAAAGGGTTAGCATAGTTGGTGCAACAGAAAGAAAGTTTAATTTGATAAGTTTGTTACTTGCTTGTAATGTTTGTATACAATATTCTCGCGTTACGGTAGTTGGTGACTGTATTGAACGGTATTTTGAAAATATAGATCTTTAGGTATATTTACAGGGGTTTTACTGGCGTACAAGCAACTGGGGCTATGATGCATCAAACACAAATAATGTAAATCGTATTAAACGGAAATTGATTGGCCTAATGCAGCACCGGGCTAAACTAGGAGGCACACATGACTCATAGGCGGCTGGAGCCCTTCCTTGACGCTCTCACGCTACGGCTATAAGGGGACCGGCATTTGCTGCCGGCGAACCATAGAGCAATTAAAGGAACTTCAGAATCTGGCACAGAAACGCACGGTCTGCTTTTCGTATGCCTTCTTTTTTCCACCCCCTTCCTGGACAAAATGCCTGCTAACGCAGCGCTTCACGACCGTTGGGGAGGGGTCAATTGCCCATGCAACGCGAGCGGGTGGCACACGGCGAGCGTACGTTGTGTGAAGTACGACTGCCTTTATGCTCCAACAGCGCTCGGCGTATTTCGCCGGATACTGACACAGGACCATGCTAGTACATACATAGAGCACGCCACTTAACCTGTCGTTAGTGATCGATACGTGGAACAGGTTCTCAATAAAGTGAACTAGTCGTTTTCTCTCGCCTTGGGCCTGTATTCCGAGTTTGCGCGTTATCGAAGTGTCGCTATCTCACGTGACGTCGCGTCATCTGATTGGCCGAAACGCCGGAACGTAATGTTGTCACCTCTTCCGGTTCCGTAGTGGTAATACCCGGTTCCTGCGATTCGACCAATCAAATGACTCGAGGTCATGCGAGATGGCGACACTTCGATAACGACGCAAACTCGGAATACGGATCCTGGACTGCTCTTCGTCGTGTTATAGATGGCGTTCCGGACACTCTGCGAAGCCCTTCTCTAATCAGAAGGCCGCAGAACTATATCCGCGGTGCCACACATATGTTCTTGTGCCTATAATATATCCGAAATATGCTCTTGAGACGCTTGTGACAATGCACCTAGCGTTCGCCTGACAACGACGAACGACGGGCGGCATGCTATTGAAAACAGCACGAAGTTAAAGACCATTCTTTTCGCGTAAACGTCATGGAGCGTCAGTCACTTTAAGTACCCGCTACATCATCGCTAATGCCACGTGAATGTTTTAAAGTGGACGTAACAGAAACAGTATCCTGACGTCCTTTTCTAGAAAAAGTGGGTATGGCCCGATTCCTTTCTGCTCTTGTCCCCTGCCTCACAGCCTAATGAGATTGTAGGAGGCATCCCTTAGAACGGATGAAGTGACCCTTTCTCTGTCGGTAACATTTCGATGGGGCTCTAAAGGACACGCAGTGTCGAGCCTATGTCCCAAGCCGCGCACGCCGGTTCCGCTGAAAACGGCTTTCGCAACATTTTACGGACATGTCCAGAAGCACATACCTCAACAACCAGATGACTACAAAATGATTGACTTACGGTTACAAGTGAGGAAAACGTTAACTTGCGGTTAACGGACAGAGCTAAGAGCCGGAGCGTGTTTCTGTTTTCAGAATATAATAACCTCAAAGAGCTGCATTAACTTATTGACAACTATATACCGTGCCACAAAGTAGTCTCCGAATAAGTAGAGAAACGAAAACAGTGTGTCAGGCTTCGTTTAATGGATGACCTTCCATGCGTTCTTGCTTGTTAATGCGGCAGACAAAAACACTGAACAGTGCGAATGCTAGTACGGCAGTAAAGTAATCTAGGGGTAGCACTTATTGGACCCCAAATTACAGGTTGGCAGCGCGCCAAAGTAAACTGATGAACATCTTTTTCCTATTTGCTCACAAAATGCTGCAGTGAAGAGCAAATTCAATCCTAACCCTCGTTTAGCGAATTGCGCCCAAATGGTGATCAAGGTCCTTGAGAGGCGGAACTCTCCAGCAGTGGCAGCCGAGGTGTCCAGCACGCGGCCGAATATGAAGTCCAGCTCCGAGAATCGCGGTGCGAGGCTGACCCGGCGTACATCGAACAGGAAGCCGAACACTTCGTTTCGGCGCTCGGCTGCCAACTCCAAAGCCAGGTGGACCAGCGGACAGACAAACAGCACGTCCGCGATCAGCTGGCGCACCCACCAGTCCACTTCTTCGCTGCCTGCCGTGCGCAGAAACGGTTGAATTACGTCACATAGTTATAATCTACTGTATAGCTCATAGTATCAGAAATTTATTATCAGCTGCTTGTTTATCGCCATCTGAGCTGTCTCTTTTTGTCTTTCTGCTGCCGTTTTTGCGTCTGGATGTAGCCCTATTATTCTACAAGTCTGTTTTTGAAGTTTGCGTTTTCCGCCATTCTGTAACGTCCAATGTGATCCTTGTACGCTTATTGCGCAAATACGCATTTAGAACCCGCATTTCGATTTAGAAGAAAAAACAGCAAAAATGATGGGACATATGCGTTTCATTTCTTCAAGAAGTGCGAATGATACGACTGCAAGAAAGCTGCCACTGCCAATGTTTAAAATTTTGCACCTGCGATTTGCTTAGACGCATATACTGAAACTAAGGTGACATTTATTTATTTGGAGGATTATATTCAATCGTCGTTATTTGGGCACTTTGTGCGAGCATATATATTTGCTACCGCCATCTGCCTTGGATATTCCGTTTCCTGCTCATAATGAAAGAAAATAATGAGAGAGCACATATATAGGTAAAGGCGAAATAGGAGGGTGTGTTCGCCCTCAAGAAGGTTTTTCCGTGCTTCAAGTTGTTTCCTTTAGGACAAAAAATGTAAGTGGATTTTAAGGAAAAAGAATAAAAAACTTTTCTAAACCTCTACTTATTACGGCATGTTACACGAGAAATGTTTTCTTCAACTTCTGGTGTGAATTACATTGGAGAAATACAACACTAAATATACATAAAGCCAGTGGAATAGGACGTAAAGATTTCCCTGTAAAAATAACCTCGGAACATCGCTAAGATTGTCCCCCTCTCCCCATCAAACGCGGAGCGTTCGCACCTCAGCTCTTGCGACTTACGGCTACGCTTTTTAACAACCTACTGGAGTGAGCCGTTATAAGATTTAAGAATTTTGAGACACTTAGGATAGTCTATGGTTATCAAAGTGGAAGCCCTATTTGCACGCTTCCTCCAAATCCGCTAGACAGCGAAAGGTTTTGACACCACCAGATAAGTTGCACGGACGGCTGCGTTAGAATTTTGATACCGAAGACATCAATCCCGGCGCCACATGGAAGTTCATTATTGATGCCTTACGAGCAAATGGCGCCACGGTTTCTGTGATGCAAGTGAGGGACTCGAACGTACGACCTTACCTGGGACGCAAACTCAAGGAGTTATTCGAAGTTCAAACACAAGACCGTGATTTGGGACTACAACCATTGACCACGCTTTGGGACATGAACCATCTATCTTCCCTCTCGCTCTATAAACCCATTGATACTAATATGTTACACTGACGTTCCACAACTTCCGTACCACTTCCGGTGGTCAGCTTTAGTGACAAGTTATGAGGACAAGAATTGGTGTTATGAGCCCTACTATGGCTTTTATCTTGAAAACTTCCTGACTCGCTCACATCCATTAAAAATGTTAAAGACGGCTTATTGTGGGCCCAGAAAGGTTAGGTCTCTTTAGAAGTCTTGGTTTAAGGGCAAAGTTAATTCTTCCGCAACCAGATCACACTAGGAGTTAAACTTTCAAATTTATTCACCTAAATAAGTAAAATATTTTAGCAACTTGCCTCCCCCTGAAGCGTGCCTTTACAGGAAGTAAGCAGTCTAACGTGACTTCATATGTATTGACTATTTGCATTTCCCTTGCTCATCTTGTCATCAAGGCTTCCCATGACTTGCCGCTGAGCGCTACGTTTGACTAGGAATGAATGCTGAAGTGCGGGCGTGGGCATGCTGTTCCCTCGTTTGCGAGTGAGAAGCTGCATCGCCACAACCAAAGTCTCCTGCAGTCATCCTTTCGCCCAGAGAACGCTTCTATAAAATTCACATTGACATCGCCGGCCGTCTTCCTCCACGACAACACAAGTAGCCTAAACCATGATAAAGCGTTTTTATTGACGTCCTAAACTACGCCCTTTGCAGATCCCATGGCAATAATTTCGGCATACGCTCTTATCAGTCCCTGCAAAACACGTTTCTGTCGCCTAACAAAAATTGCCACTAACACAGGGTAGCAGTTGAAAAGCGTACGATTACGTTAGCGTTATACCGCATCATGCCACATCAAAACGACTGCTTTTCACCGCAAGCCAACGAATTTGAGCGGTTTCACTGACATCTTAATGCGGCGCTCATGGTCCGTGTCGACTAGGCACTTTGGGTCGATTTCCTCCCCCTCGTCGTTTTTGTCTTCGTGCTGCTTTGTATTGTTTTCAAGGAAGACTTGCTGTGCGTACAAGTCCAACTAGCGTATGACACTCCTATACGTGCCTTCCAGCGGAGCCCGTTCACCCTCCTTCCCCTTTCACAACCTCAGATGCGACCACATTTCTCCAATGGCGGCAATATTCGATAATCGTCATTCTACCTGTTAAGCAACGTCACACGTTCGGAGAAGCAACCTTCATTTCTACGGACACGCAGAGGATAAGTAATTTTTTTCTGTAGGCGTACGCTACTGGGAGGTCTTTGCTGCCGCCATATACGTGTGCATATCTGGTTATTGACCGGCTGTCCAAGCATAGCCCAAGCATATGACACAACTTTTCGGTAACAAAGCGAAATTCATAGCCGTCGATGAACTAAATAAAGCCTGTCTTTATTTAAAACTCCTTAACAGGCCCACTTGTTCCCCATTTTCACCGTCCTTGACTCCTTCGTAACCGCTACATGCAGTTCCTCGGACTCCTAAGCATATAGACATTATCGGACTCCCTCTTCGCGGGTCTGAGCACCTGTGGCGCCGAGTCACAGTGGTCACTCTCCAGGAAGGAATAGAGGCGTGAGCCCAGCTCAACGTTTCTAGATGAAACCAGTTCGAACACTTGGATCCGCCGATAGAAATGCCGAAAGTGTTTGAGGTTTCCGTTAGGAACGGTTTATTTTCTTGCTTGTTTGTATTGCAATGTGGTTTGTTGGAACAGCTATATAATATATGCAATAGCTTTTCGGGTGAAGCATTTTTGCTCTTTTGAACACATGCAGCGCTTTTGTCTCTTTGTGCCCCTGTTTTTCGTGCAGCATAAATCTACAGTGTGATTATCCTGCTAACAGCACCACTTCACTCACCAGAAGCAGTCGTTGGGTCTTCAGCGGCGTCAACCTGAATCTGCTTCCGGTAAGCCGTCGCCAGCGCTTTGCCGTCTTGTACGTGGTAGAACCTCTGGAGCCAGTCAGAAGCTTGCGCAAATGAATCTTGCCTCCCGAAAGGGGCGTACTGTAGGACACGGGGAATTTTGTGGACATATGGAACTTTTTGAAAATTTGGAGTTAAATACACGACGAATCTAGCTGCTAATACTATGTGTGTCAGTATTCAAAATCTCAAGTCTGAGATATCATAACATTATCACGTAGCTTCGCAGTGTTTCCTTTTCACACCCAGTTTTCACCGACGTGTTACTGTTATCGTTTTATTTCTTACACGACAGGATACGCCACCGAGTTTTTCTTTAATGGCCACAGGGCAATGCAAAGTCTACATTATTTGAGATTGCGGCAGTTGCTTCTAAAATCTTAACTCGAACGTTTCTTTATGAGCTTTAAGTTAGGTGCCGCCTAGAGCGGCGTGAATGTTTCTAATGACCGTTAAAGGAGCTTGATACCGACGCTGTCATATAAGTGAGCTCTGCGGAGGCGAATGAATATACTTCCACTGTGTTCTGAGCCCCTCATCAGACGGCATTGTCGTTACCACCACGTGATATCTTCTAGAGATACTAGCACCACTGTGCGACGCCACTGAAGATAAAACTCACCGAACAGACACCGCCTCTGGTTTTCGCACAGCTCTAAAAGCCACTCATTATCCAAGGAGCGCTTCATGAATTTGCGGAATAGTGGCTTGACTTCTTCATCCACTTCGCTACATTAAATGCGTGGAGCACCCCAACAGAAATTGTGGAACTGCTACTTCGCACTTCAAAAAAGCTACTCTGATTAATAATCAAAATAATTAAACATTTTTTAGGACTTGGGATACTTTAAAAAGGAAGCCGCTAGTGGTGTTTACAAGCTTCGTTAGAAAAGAATGACCTCAGGCCCTCTTCTTGTCAAGACGTAAATGACCCAAGAGGTCGTTCCTTATCTGCACTGAGGACCTGGAGCATCTTTTCTACCCTTTCCCCAACGCTGCCAAGGAAAATATTATGTGCTCTTTAACGTATGGCGCGAAGCTGGACCATTTCCCCGGTATTTCAAGTAAGGTACCACCAAGAAGGCTGTTGATGTACGGATCAGCCAGTACCATCGTCCTTTTCAAATACTCTCCGCAAGCTGTTATGGCGCTGAAATTACCAGTGGGACAAACCTTTGGGATCTTATTTGTGAGATGGTTAGCAAGTTGCTGTGCGGATTGCTGCCGCCCAACCAGCCTCAGTTAAGGACGCTCACGGATGTCGCAAACGAAGAAATCCTGGATGATCTTGACTTCTCGTCATTGTCTTCTGGAGCGGCAGGCAGGATACACGCCACCGTACGTGCGATCCATGGTCCCAACGCGGCATCAGAGGCACTCATAAACTGAATCCAGTACTTCTACACGTAGTCAGCTGCTACTTACACACCGCAGGCCCAGCCTGCGAGCGACGATCCGGGTAATCGACTCTCGGAGGCCGTTGCACAACCATCTGCTAGACGAACCACGACCACAGTTATGCTTATGACATTAAGTATTAAGGGCCTACCTGCGTGACACCGATGAAATAAACCACTAATCAACGTTTCTGACGCCGTCATCTGCGCATTTTGTTTTTCCATGCCGCATCCACTCTGAGGCTGTGCGAGGAAGGACCCTCAGCTCTTGCATACAAACCAAACATAGAAGCATTTAGAGAAGATTGCTTTGCAGTGAGACACCAAAGATTCGTATATAGTGATGGTCCTTTAACAACGAGTACACACGAACATGCTGTACTAATTACGATCAATTCATGAAACTCTCTCTCAACGAAGAAGTGACGCAACTCCAAGATCACCCTCAGCGATATGACACCGACAGCCCCACCCTCAGTTACAGATTCAACCGAAGCCATGACCCCACTCAAAGACCGTTCTGTAATTCATGGGCACGAATCGCCATTTTTGAAGTGTCTACTGATGGCGGAAGGATAAGTGTTTGGTGGAGAAAGGTGCAGTATAATATGCCACCAGAAGATAGCTTACTAAGCACAAAGAATGGACAACCTATGCTGTAAGCCGCCTTATTTTGTCATCAGGGTGATCCTCCTCAAGGTTTTAGGTCAACGAACATACGTTTCCCGCGAGCTTTGCAATTTCACGGTGCTAATGTGACACAATCTTTGGCTGGACAATCTGCCTGGGGACTAGCGCGGCCCTCAACTCGTTGAAATGCTATCCAGCTTTCACTAAACGAAGACGTACGTGCCACAAGAATTCTGGAGCATCATCAATTCCTGACTGTCGCCGATTAAGAAGGGAGCACCTTCCCTGGGTCAAGCGTCATAGTGTGAACACCGACACATTTCAAGACAATTATCAAGAGGTATACGCAGTTGCCCTTGAACTGAGTACCTGGCATTGCAAGAGGCATAAAAGTGCTGTTTGTTTCCAGAAAGCTTGTGCTGTTGCGATTGTGAAACATTTTTGAGAAGAGTACGGACACCTCAAAAGGAAACCCTGCTTCTGAGGATGGACTTGACAGCACTGCAGACGCTTCCCCATTTTGCGATCAATTCCCAAACTCTACAAGCCAGGACCATGCACCTACCTTAGTCATTAATCAAGCACTGACCGAGGATAAACAAGACAAGATCAACAATCGTTTTCTCAGTTAGAGAGTGCTTTACGACATACAACGTCCGACAAAAGCCATTTGGCAAGCGCCACCAATGGATCCGATAAACACACCCGACCTCTTGACAAAACACATATCGTTCATCGTCCCACAAGGTCATGCAGCCATAAAATTCCTGGGTAGCAGCAGTAATCATGGCGAGAAAGACGATCCACTGCGGTTAAGTGTTGATTATGTCCATCCGGAGAAATTACTCAAAACAATTTGTTCCAATGTCCCGCATCATCAACACGGTGCACCAGCTCTGGAACGGCAAGTTCTTTTTATCAGTGGACACAGAGTGTGTGGGTGAACTTGGCGTATTCGCAAAACTGAATTAAGGAAACGAGTACAACACTAAAAGTTTTCACATCTTGAAGCCAGTGAATCAATACAAGACCACATTCAGCAGACCCAATGACCTCTACGACTACGATGTCTGTAAGAGGATGTCATTTCGGCACTGTTGATCCTTAGCTAAGTTACACATGCATTTAACACTGTACTCGGTGGCCTCAAGTGGCATATTCGTGTTCCATACTTAGATGACGTCGTTTTGTTTGGACTTAACTTAGGTGATCACAGGAGAAGTCTTGGAACCATGCTGGAAGCTATCAAGTCCTCAGAATTAACCTTGAAGCCAAAAAAGTGGCATTTCGGAAACGAGGAGCTGCTATGAAATATTTCTCAATGTCAGCAGACGAGAAGCTGCGAACAAACGTGAACAGACGCCTACTACCGACAAATCCTTAGAGGCCCACTGTCCACCCTCCGGTCGAAAATATTTTCTTCCCCGGTGACTGTGAGACTGCGCCCCTAGAACGCAAGGCCGCAAAACGTTTTTGAAAAGAGTAACTAATAACGCAGTTACAGCCACCGCAACCACCCGATTCTATCATGCCTCTCTCCTTCCGTTCCCTCGCAAAGGTGTTTCACTCTCCTGCCCGAGATCGTCTAGCCTCCGCAATACAAATTCCCCTTCCTCCTCCGCGTTTGGCGGGAGGTGGGGCGTGGCTCTCCGCGAGCGCGAAAAAAAAAAACACGGTCGAGGGAGCGCGCGCCGCTGGATTGTCTGGTCGTGCCGTGGGAAAAGCGCGCTGCGAGCGGTAGACACCCATCCTTCTCCCGTCAGTCAGCGAGACGGACCAATGGAGATCGTTCCCGGTACGTACGTCATTGCTGTGGCCCGTCGGGCCAGCGCAGGAAACGGGGAAGCTGGCTTCCCAGAGGAGAACATGAGAGAGCTTTGAATTGTATTTTCGATGCTTTGCGGCGCGCGTGTCACTGTAGCATTTTGCACAGACTATCTCCGGTACCTGATCGAAACACTGGGCTCCTTTGCTTAAAAGGGCCTTCCCTGGACAGTGGCCCTTTAAGGCGCTTTCGCGTCGCCGGGGCCGCATGTGACGGTAGCAGACGTGATACTTTACTTGAAAGCTTCACAACTTGACGTAACGAAACAGTTCTAGTACCTATAACATTCACCTCCTGTCCTCAGGTATGTTGATAAGGACGCAGAAAGCGAAATCCAAACTGATGCAAGCAGCTCGTGCCTGGTATTCTAGAGAAGGATGGAATTGAGGGAGATGATGTCTGAGCTAGCTGTCGAAAGTGAAGGCAAACAAAATATTCTATAAGCGAGAGGGGGTGCTTCACCGTATTTCGCGTCCGATTAAACGTCTACTCAGAGTAAGCAGTGTAGTTGGTAAGCAACTACCACGCGCTAGCTGGCTTGCCAACTGGCAAAACTGCTCGGGCCGTCTTGTTCGCAGTAGCTCGCGCCTCCTGGTATACGTTACTGTAGTTCACAACTCAAAGGGTAGGCAACCGATGAAGACTACCTTCGATAGCACCCGTTGACGCACCACTGGAAGAAAATGGCGAGGAAGGCTTTATGGGACCAAAAAACACTAGCGATATTCACAGCACGAGCTGTGGGATCCTGAGTCGCATAGTCTCATCGAGTATTTCAGTTAAAAGCTATGGAGGTATCGAACCCTAACTCATTTTGACATCGGAACACCATTCCTCTGAACAACGTGGCACGTAACAGGACCACCTGGCTCCCTGTAGACCCTGCGAAGCACCGTAGGGACAGCTTCACACGATAATTCAACAGTTCTTTACTTCAGATTTACTCGTATGCTCTGCCAAATTAAGACAAGCATTACTGGCCTTGTCTTTCAGCTGATGTCGCATTTTACATCAAATCTTTTCGAATGTCAGATCGGAGAGAAGCTGCCAAAACCAGCTAGAGTTCCTCAGCCAATCAAAATATCATGGAGACCTTTTAAGAGCGTTAGCTCTGACTGCTTACATTTGCCGAGTTCTCGCCCGTTTCTTTGTCGCTCTCATAACAAAAATGGCCAAGTCAGGTGATCGTAACCACAGCACTGAAAATAATTTTTTTACCTTCTCTTTGACCACCCATACAATGGAGTCCACACCCTGGTCCACTTTATGTGACGTGATGACTTCCAAAAGCCACAAGCACAAGCCACAGTAATTGGCAAGAGCGTTGTCAAATGTAAAGCCGCTCTTAATGTACTTGAGTCGTAAACAGGCTATTTTAATGAAGCCAATTTTTGTGGCACTTCGAATTCATTTGTCTCGCACCCATGTGCCGTTTCAAAAAAGTTCGCTGAGGATCCTTACATGTGTAGCGCACCTGAACATGTCCATCGGGTAGTAATAAGAAACTTCTGTGAAAGGCGAAAGAAAACCTCAAGTGATAAGGTGACCGCCGTTTTGAATCTTGGTTCGCAAGCTCACACCGTAAATAGAGTGGTTTCAGGGACATCTTAGATAAGCCGTTGCCACCATTTTCCATAGAACGCCGCATTACAGCTTCGTTTTGAGCAGGGCAGGGAATGCGATAAGCACTAAAGGTGGAAGCGGATATAAACTGCGGTTCTGATGGCAGCGCCATCAATGCTGCCCAAAATGACGCTTTGCCGACCAAGTTTTTTTTATTTAGTTTTATTTATTTCACTTTTTTTTTTACAGCAGACGAATACAATGCCTAATGCCTGTACTGCTGCCATTCGTGAAGGTTATCTGACGCTGGGATTTCACCAGAGGTGATGCGCGAGGAGCCGACACCGGTCGCTTCTACTTCGTTTGCTTCGCTTCTTTTTGTACATCGCACACCTGCTGCTACTGCTGCTTCTTGATACACCTAGCAAACTTTATTCGTACTGGTACGTATTCGCACTAATATACGACATTGCCTGACAATGACACACAGCCTAAGATGTGCCCAACAACCCTTTCAGCCCATCGCCACCGATGCCCATCTCACTCGCCTACTAGCACTAGACTCGGCTGCGATGTCATTGAGGTTCGCAGAGAGCCATGAAGAAGTCGCGCGTTGGGACCAATACGTCGGCTGCGTTTCCTTGAAGTCGGCAGGGAGCCATGGAGGACACGAGCGACAGCAAACCGTGTTGACCATGTTTAATAAATCTTCCGCGCTTTACATTAGGTTCAGGCGAGTAGAACACGAGCCATTTTGCTGCGAAGGCAACACTACGACAGCCAAAGCGAGACCTCAGGTGGCCGCAGCTACGCCATGAAGAGGCCTAGTTACGAGAAGAAGAATACGAAGAAAAAGAGAGTACAAAGAAAATAGGACGACAAAGAAGAAGACGACGAAGAAGCAGATAAAGAAGAACAAGAAGACGAAGAAGTAGACAAAGAAAACGAAGAGGAAGAAGTACGCTCGGTCACCCGCAGCCAAAGTTTTCGCTCCACATTTGGCTCAGCGGCGTTGAACCCGTCTAAGTTTTCAGAAAAATACTACGAAGAAAAAAAATCAATAAATGCTAATCAAGACAGGGAAAGCCACTCGCACTGTCTTGCCGACTGGCCTTTTATTTAAAACCAACTGCGTATTTGTATATAAGACATTCCATGGAGTACATGAAGTCTCATGATGTCTGCGCTTTGGAATTCAAAGAGTAGGTGCAGGGGACTTGCGCTACAACTTTCTCCGCGCTTGCGGACTATACACACAGTAGAACAGATAGCTATAAGGCGATAGACACGCAGCGGCTTGAGTAAAGCTGCATAGCCCTAGATATCCGGCAACTGCCCATGGTT
The DNA here is from genome assembly GCA_023969395.1 of Amblyomma maculatum. NCBI lineage: Eukaryota > Metazoa > Arthropoda > Arachnida > Ixodida > Ixodidae > Amblyomma > Amblyomma maculatum. Next base: position 62,823 of record JAJIZL010013971.1, read on the forward strand.
CTTCCGATACAAGCTTGCTTTTATGGCTAAGCAAAAGATGAAAGCCCGGCTTCACGACTGATGTCATCATTTGGGAATGCAAAATGTTTCATGAGGCATATATTCCATACGATAAGTGCTTTGTTTCTCAGTTTATCGTTATCTTGGGTTTTTCTTGATTAACACTTGTTTAACGTGTAAAATAAGGCGTCTACATGTTTTTCCAAAACAATATGAAACTCCTAACAAATAGACGCATTTCGAAAATGCAGGTTTTCTCAGAAGTTAGAAATGTCTGCGGACCTTGCAAAAAAGGAACGACTTGGAAGCTGCTTCAGGCGGTCACTGATACTATTCCCTGTTTTTACAATCATCAATCACAGCAGCGCCATCCACGCTGAAGTGTGAAGCCACTGGTACTCCGTAGCTATAATCGTATCAGCTATGCTTGTCAAATTGTCCGCAGCCTCCCTCTCCTGAAAAGTTATGAGAAAAACTGGTCTTATTTTACGCCATGTTGTCGATCACTTAAAAGGTCCCTATTCTCTCTTCCTTTGTCAATGATTCAATTTTTTACCTTTAGGGACATATGAACCACCGTGGGCACTGTACGCTTTCAACTTCACTTGTAAGAACAGGACCTTGAGCGCTGACGTCACGGCGTTCGTAAACGGAGACATTTTCGAATTAATATCTCATGTATGTGTTGCTTTCAGCGCCCTTCATCTTCCAGGGCATAAAAGTTATATTGGAAGAAGGCCGCTTGCTGCATTCAAACTAGTCTAACTGTCAAAGCTGTCCTGGAGCTCGTCATGTCCTGTCAGCAAGATCTTCCGAAGAGAGAGTACACAGAAAGCAAAATAAGACAACGTATGACTGTTCCCGCGCACCTTTATTCACTTGGTGTTCTGTATGATGGCCTTTATACTCCGACTGATGATTGCAAAACAGCTTTTCCAATGACACATCGCTTTTCTAAGATACATTACAAGCACTAGGAAGTCATGCCATTAATTACTGGAGATATTCAGGAATAGGCAGGGTAGGTCCTGTCGGGCTGGGTTTAAGAGCAAGTGGATAAAAAATGAAAAAGCGAGAAAACAGAGAGGTATTTTTCACTAAAATATAAATAAAATCTCTATAAAAGAAAAAAAAGAGTAATTTTTATAATTTTAGGAGTAAAAGGAATAAATCTGTGCAAAAGGTTGAAGGTGAAAGAGACGTGACGACAGGACAGAGCGCAATATTGCTTGCAGGAGAGCAGCTTAATATTGTACGGCTGCGAAATTACCGCAACATATTTTCAACTTTAATTGATAACTAACAAAGCTAGGAACACTTGACAAAAATATGCTTTGTTTTGCCCGCTGCGTGGCGTAGTATTTACGGCGCTAGACATCTGTGACCAGGTATCCGGGACAAAATCCCGACCACGGCGGCAACTTTTCGATGAAGGCATGAAGCCAGGAGCCCGTGTGCTATGCGATATCAGTTCACTTTAAAGAACCCTAGATGGTCGAAACTTCCGGAGCCCTCCACTATGGCGTCTCTGATAACCTTAGTCGTATTACGACGTTAAACATTATTAAACTAAACGAAACGAAACCATACTTTGTTTTCTCTTTTCAATATCGCAGCTACTAGTTCAGTGCCAGTAAAATGGCGGGAAATCGGTATGAAAGTCCTTTCTACAAGTAGAACAGTACCTTCGGAAACTTCGGCTGTGGATTGAAGATAGCTGCTCCCCTTTTAGAGCGCAGTTTCTCTGGTCTGGATGCCCTTGATTAGGCATATGTGGAAGGGCAGGTCGCGCCTAGTAGCTGCCCGCAGCTCAAATTCAACCATTGGTGTTCTTTTTGCGCTCATGTTTTATTAAAACTGTATTGCTTTCGATATGCAGATGGCGTTCGCATTTTTTCTCCTAGGCCCATTATCACTGAGATGTACCTTCGATGACCATATTAACTGCCGAAAGTAGCCAGAAATACTACTTTTAATACCGAATGCAGAAGTGTAATTGAAAGTGGTTTGGCCCGTATGACCTGGTTTTCTAAGCATATGGTCTCACAAGGCATGTGAGAGGGTTCGCATTCGGCACTTGTTACGGGTGCCCTGCATGTTCCCTTACATCCCTGGAAACTAAGTGGCTTGAAAAATTTTGCTACGACGTGCACATGCATACCTGTCCGGATAGGATGTTGGAGGCCTGCGCCGATCCCTTGTCCGAGGTGACGCCCACAAAAAATCGGAGGCCCGTGAGACGAGACGCGGAGCGTTTCGAGCGCACCAGAGACGGCCCCACGGTGCGGCCGGTGCCGCTCGTTGCCAGTAGCACGCTTTCGGCAGGAGCTGCACGGAGGCAGGCGAGCCGCTGCGCGCTTGGCTCCGTGGGACACTGAAGCAGGAGGCTCACGTCGTGAGCGCTGGCGCTCAGATACCTGCATGGGCCAATTCTTACGCTCGGATCATCATTGTCACCAGCTTTGCCACATAGAGTATAGGAAGGACGCCACCTCCACTGACCGTTAGTTACTTCCTGTACTGTATCAATCACAGACGTATGTTATTAGCGCTGGCGGGTACATCACGATTTTACTGCCTGCTGCTGGTACACCTAGTGCTAACTTCAGGCACTATCGCTTACCTTCTTGGCTTCCCATTTCATGCACGTGCCTGAGCTAATCTTTTTTCTGGTTACACTTAGGACACCAATGAGTGCATTTTGTTTTGTGACGAACTCTGCTCGCTCTGTCTTCATACGGTAATGATTTTCTTCTGTCCGATGCAGTATCGGATTTATTATTATACCTTATTGCAGGGGGTAAGGACAGCAATAGATGTGACTTTATGCCAAGCCAGATTGAAGTAGCGTTTAGAAGGGCCGTTTAATTCCCAAGCCATGCTCGTAACTATGCACCCTCAGACGTCTACTCGACTGTCGTTGGCGTGGATGCCCTCTTCCGAGCGCTCTTCATAGGAACTGAAAATGTTTGCCCGATATCGACCTTTATTTCCACAAATGCGTGCTGGATACGGTACTTGAACAGGTGATTACTATTCATTGCACCTGCGTTGTACACGAGTGACTTCACAATGCCCCCCCCCCCCATTCCCCCCCGCCCCGCTACACACAAAAGAAAATTAATAGGCGTTTGATCAGGTAACCTCGGTGGCGAGGGAGGGCCTGCTGGTGGTTCAAGACCCATTGAGTTTAGCAGAAACTGTACGTTGTTGATACGTCGAAGCTTTGGGCCAATTATGGTGAGGCACAATCGTGTTGAAAGTAGCAGATCTCTTGCTGCATTCGCCTGTCACCGAAATCACGCAGAACGTCATTGCCGAGAACACTGATAAGGATGCAGGATTCTCTCGCTAAGGTGCCGGCTCATCACCGGCACAGCGGTACGAAAAGCAGGCCTGCGCAGCGGCAGAAGAAACATCAGGTGGTATTAAAGAACCTCTCTATCGCTTCAGCAATGCTGCCTCAGGGCCTCCCGTCATGACATCATTTCAGTCTTCTCATTGTTACAGTAGTCCACAGTGTGGTGAGTCATTTTAGAACAAAAACGCAATTCCAGAGTTTCAGAGGTCAACGAAATCATCTAGCATTTTTATGTCCGCTTTGTGCAGGTTTCCACCGAAGAATGAGGCAGCTACTCTGCTTTTCTTTCTATCAAAACAATCGAAGTAAAACTCTTAGTTTTATTCACAAGGTTTAACGTTTTACAGTGACTCATGGTATCAGAAAAGCTGCAATGGAGCACCCCAGAAATTTCGACCACCTGCAGTTTTTAAATGTGCACTGATCTCGCATAGTATACGAGGGCCTTGCGAAATCTGTGAAAATTGCAAATTATAATATAGAAAGGAAAACGCATAGAATCAAATTTTAATATTTTACTGGACACCTGAGTCACACCGTATGGGAAGGGAAGAAGGTGGGAGTGAACGAGGTATGGTTGCGGATGGCTACGAAGAAATTTCCACCAGCTAGGAACTCTCACCGAAGCTAACATCGCTGTGCCTGTTTCTCAGTGCCAAGCCGCCAAGCAAAACCGCGCCAAACTATGCTTGTGGGAAGATGGATTAAGAGTCAACGTTCCAGTGCTCTTGGATGCCCGGTCAGGCATACTATTCCTATAGTCCACGCAGGCTCGCTAATACGTCCTTGTTAACACAGCGGAGCAGACGCCGACAAAGGAAAAAGCAAACATGGGCGCTGCCCGTGTTTGTGTATGTAATGATGAACCATGAATTTCCCCAAGCTTCCACTTTAGTACCTTCATAGGGCTTCGTTAAAGTCGAACTTTATATGTCGGGCTATAGCAAATGCGCTATCGCGTCATATCCTTGAAGAAGGAGCTTAAGTGTCCCCCATAATTTTTTGTTCAGTGTAGGGTTTCATTTTTGGGTGAGAATTTGCTATAGAAAAAAAAGTGCAAGACAGAAAGCATAACGAGAGCTAGAGTCGGTTTCAGACATACGAAAGCAGATTATACCCAAGACTCGAAGTGTTAACGGCGATAGAGAAACAAAGGTATTCTAATTTAATGCTACTGTGGCCAGAATAAAACCTTGTAATCAATACTAAAGTGTAAAAAAGAGTCTTCAAACATTCCTAAAAACAACACCACTTCTCCGGCCCCTTCATGTTTTGTATATTCATGGCACAATTGCAACAAATGAAACGCGATTGAGCCGCCGGTGTCAATGTTGGGACAACGGTTTGCTTTACTCCTCCGTTATAGTACACCAGGGGAAATTCGACATTTGGAATATAAAACAGCACTTTCGACTAAACGCCATTTATGTAAAAATGTTTGTCTCGAGCAATTACCAAGCTATAGAGAAGCATTTTACGTCGCGCGTAAGGCGGATGAGCTATTGCTGCGTGACTGATGCGCAAGTACAACGCACCCGACGCACTCCAAGGTACACTAAAAGTCATCGCTCAGCTTCACGACGGACGAAACGAGTGCAAAACATCAACGAAGTTTATTATTTGCCTTGAAACGTAAATAATATGTTGTTAGGGAAATGCAGCCCAAACGGAGGTACCTCCGAAGCGGTGCCTCGCCGTGCAGGATGACCTTGGAGAACCGCGACTGGCGCCAGAAGCGATCACGCCCCGTCAAATGTGCGCCGATGGACCATGACCCGGAGGCGCTTCCCATGAGCACCACGTCGCTGGCGTTGCCGCCGAAGCTGGCGATATGCATTAGCACCCACTCAAGGGCCAGTCGCTGGTCGTCCAGCCCCACGTTCCCAGGGGCATCGTCCGTGCCTGCGCAGTAACGGCGACCATTTAAGAGGCTGCACAATTCTTAACTTTGTCCAAAAATTTCCTTGGCTCAGCGTAAAGATCAATATCCGCGCTGAAACTGGCGAGAAAAAGCGCCTTGTAGGCGAGCAGCAGAACGCTGCCAAGAAGGTTCGTGGAGTACAAGGTCTGCACACCTGATTAAGACAAAAGCACAGTTGCGTGACTAGGGTCAGCAGCACTCACTGCCGCTTCTAGCGCATCACTTTGTGTCCCACCTGCTTAGTGAATGTATCTCCATTTTCATATTACAAGAAGGAGAAAAAAAATCCGAATTAGAAAAGCTTTTTGAATGACTGATGAAAGATAGACGATCAAATACTTTGTGAGGTGCATGAAGGCTGAGATTGACAGTGTGATGAAAAGCATTGGAAGCATTCCTTCAGCCGGTAAAATAATTCAGATGGATTAAGTGGGTTAATGAGAGAACAGTGTCGTGTACTAGTATCAAGTTGATGCTAAACTATTTCCACGCGGCCTCTGTCGTCTTGTGCACTGTGGTTCCTGTCGTCGCATGCGACATCAACATAATCTTCGTTAGAAAACCTGGACAGCCCCGGTTAGACCTTCGTGCTAACTCGAAACGGAGAACGTAGAAAGGACGTAACGTGCCTAACTGTGAATGTGAAGCGAGGCGAGAGTTTCCTGTATTCTCACTGCAACAGCAGCGGTGGAGTATATACCTTCCGCCTAAGTAACCCCCCCGCCCCAAGCGACTGGTAGCGCTGTGCCCGCTGCACTTTTTCTGCCTATCAAACGTTAGCCTCTCAACTCTCCCTTACCCTGTGATGGTACCCTCTCCCCTTCTCACTCGCTGCACCAGGTCACGAGGGGTAGGGGGGTGATTACGGCATATTATGGGAGGTACATGACAGTCGCCTTCAGCCCGGTTGTACTCCCTGCAGCCCGAAGGCCTCTCCCATTTTCTTAAATTATTCCTATCCGGCGATAGCTGCTGACACTTTGCCCCTGCAAATATCTAACCTCATCCTCTCATCTAATTTTCGACCACCCTCTGGTACGCTTCCCTTCCCCTGGAAACCAATTTGGTACCATTTGTAATCATCGGTTATCCTCCCTTCTCACTGCATGTCTTGCTATGCCCATTTCCTATTCTTGATTTCCACAGAATATCATCAACTCGAGTTATTTCTCGGGCCTACTCTGAACGCATCCTATCTCTTAACGCTAAATTTACTGCTATCGAGTCCATAGCTCTCTGCGGTGACCTCAACTTACCGTAAGTAGAACCCTCTTCGTTAGGCTTAACGTTTCAGCCCCACAGGTGAGTAGAGGTAAGATGTAACCGTTATATACTTTCCTCTTGAGAGATATTGGTAAGCTGTTGACATAATTTGCGAGTACTTGCCACATGCGCTCCACCCGTTTTATTTTCCTAGTTGTTGCTCTTTCGAGTTTCGGAACTGCGGTTTCTATCTGTCCGATGTAGACATATTCGTCCACAACTTCCAGTGCTTCGCTACCTATTGTGAACTGCTGTTTCTTTCCAAGGTTGTAGCACATGTTCCGAGGCGGATGTAAATATCTCGTTTGAAATTCCTATGGCAAACCAGAATAGCAGATGAATGCCAATTCGGCATCGAAATGGTGTGACACGAGGGACGGTGCACAGGAATGGGTTGCGTCACAAAATTGATGAGAGAGGAAATCTGGCGTCTCATGGAGGTCGGTTAGTGATTCCTTAAAAGCAGACGGTGCAGGTGCACAGAAAAATGGGGAAGCGACCAACAGCAATGATGTCTGTTGCTCATGCCGCTGCCCCATTTGCCGCTCCGGTGGCCCGACGACGTGTGGTGTCACAACTGTTACGCAAGAGAGGCATGACGAATGTGCAGCAAGAATGGAGGCACAATGAGATTTTTTAGCCGCTTTCTGCTGTCACTTGCGAATGTCTTCTCTACTCAATAGCCAAGTAAGGCTTTCGCGTTAGAAGATGTCCATTGAGGTGGCCGTAAGAAGACGCGCGCTCCCTCTGGTCTGTTCGCGCATCACCGCAGCTGAAGACAGTGGTCGACGCTATCGTGCTGCTGACGCTTGCTCCAAATTGCAGGGAGTGTTGTGGGTCTCGTCGCGGATTGGTTTCTAATTACGATCACGTGTCAGAGCGGCGACACGTTGTTTACCTTAGTCTGTCGACTAGGTTAAACAGAATGGTCTCCATGTCGCCGGCGGTATCCGACATCCTGGTAATCGAAAGTGCCACTGCAGGGATCCACTCGGTGACAGTTCTCTCGGCAATGAAAGATAGAATACTGAGGCGGTTTATTTATTTATTCTATTAGTCATACCTCAAAGACCCAACAGTATGAAGGAGCACTGAAAAAGGGTAAAGGAGGGGGGGGGGACACCTCAGTTCGCAGGTCGAGCCAACGTTTTGACAAGCGGACTTGCCTTCGTCTGGACAAAGTGATCATCACTGGCAGGAGTTTAAATATGCATTTGCTTACGAAGAAGAAAAGCTGTGGAGGGAGAAAGTTGGTCAGAAGAAAGTAGGTCAAGGAGTGTGGAGGGGGAGGATAGGTGAGAAGAAAGTAGGTCATGGAGTGAAAAAAAAAAAACAACCATCCGACAGAACAGTTCAGTGAAGTCATCCTGAATAAAATAGGATATCTATTCGCCAGGCAAATAATTACCGAGATTGACTATAAATTTTTTAAGCCATGAAACTTACAAGCAGGTCAATTTTACTATACTGCCCAAGATCCACAAGGTTTACGCAAACGCACTGTTTACGGCAGACATAGCAGGAATGCACGTAAAACACATTTTCCGTAATAATTAGCTCTTTTTAAACTGCTCTACCTGGGCATCTACCACCGCCAGCATCGCTTCTCTGTAGACCTGGATATCTGAATTTGTCTATTGGTCTGTACCAGTCCAGTGTCGAACCTGCATTCGTGAAATACCCTGCCGGCAGCTTTCTGAGAAGTTCGTAGGCAGAACCATATACTTGCTTGCATTGAGAAAGCCGAACGCCCCCAGTCGGAAGTTGGGCGCTACGACGACCAGTTGTCCGAGACCGGCCAGCCAGCGACCGTCGTA
>JAJIZL010013971.1:81184-169898 GCA_023969395.1 Amblyomma maculatum
GAAGTATACGCTTCATTAAAGGAAACATCTTTTATTTATCATTTCACTCGATGTTTCGATCGGCCCAAGATATATATATATATATATATATATATATATATATATACCCCCACCGGGGTGGCGCAGTGGATAGAGTTCTCGACTACTGAGCCCAAGGATGCGGGATCGAGCCGCATTTCGATGGAGGCGAAAAGAAAGGCACCCGTGTGCTGTGCGATGTAAGTACACGTTAATAAACCCCAGCCGGTCGAAATTTCCGGAGCCCTACACTACGGCGTCTTTCTTATCCTGTGTTGCTCTGGGACGTTAAGCCCTATAAACCAAACCAGATTCATTAAAGTTTCTAAAATCGTAGAAGCCTCGACAGCCACATATGTACATTACTATCTCTCCCTATCTCAGTACGTTTTGTGCATAAGGTGTAGTTGGTCATGAAAAAGCGTTTACCCTCATTCGCATTTTACTTAAGCTCCAGACTGGGTGGTCACTATGCAGTGATGTCACGCACGTCAGGCCTGCCGCACTCAGTGCGGCATGACTGCCAGCGCAGGAACTACACGCGCGCCCCTCTAGAAATGGAGGCTAATAATAAAAAGCAAGCATAATATTACATTCAAATGCGTGGTAACTCCCATGAGGCTACAAAGGTAAGCACCGTTCTTGTTTCTTCCACAGTACAGCCTTAACGAGACTTATTCTGGCTTCCTGGAAATCAGACAGCAGCGGCCTTATGATGTTTTCAGGAGCTAGTGCATCACTGACCGGTTTCACGTCGCAACCAGCTGGTAATGATTAAGAGCGAAATGTAATATGATCACATGGCTCCGGATAAAACACAACACAGTAGTTAGTGCCAACACCGAAATTGTGGAAGCATGTTACAAGCCATCCTCATGACAAACCTCATAACTGGTCGTCATCTGCACACACGGGGGCTTCGGTTCTCGGACGTCGAAGATGAATTCACTGTCTGCCGCCAGGGGCGCAGGAGGGCTGCGAAGAAACGCTCCCATGTATATATTTGTAGCCCATGGCGGAGGTCTACAGCACCTGAATTCTGGGAGGTTAAAAGACTTTATGTGAGCTTACATTTTTCGTGTAATACGCGCACCGACTCAAGCGGCATGTCTTTCAACAGCTCTTTTAATTTCAAGAACCGTTACTCAGGAAGAAGCTTCCAGTGAACGGGGGTTATTGGATGCATTTGAGCATCATACTGAAGTACTTTATACTCACTTTTTGATTCTCTTTAATTTGTAACTATACCGATTTCTCCAGGAGATATCGGAGAGATTACCGGTTTTTCCAATGTAGACTGCTTCGTAATCGGAGCAGGGAGTTTTCCAACCAACGATCGGGAATTTAACGTGTGGAAATCATACGCGGCATTGCGCAGCTTCATATGTAACTTTTTCGAACTACTTGTTGAATTTGCACATCATATTTTTCTAACAAGCCTTAAATAATAGTTAATTCAAGTGAAGTACTAATTCATGCAGGGCGTCAGATTCGCTGAACGAATTTTTCTGTAATCCGTTTCTGTCTGCGTCTGCATTGCTTTCTTGATGACCTTTGCACAAACTGTTTTGTTGCCATTTCGATCAAAACCTCTTCCGGCCGTCTGTATTTATTCAAAGTGGGAATTAATCTCGATTCTCTAAAGATGTTACCACAAACCACGTGCGTACAATGTGATGCTCGAATCTGATGCATAGGAGTATTTTAGAAGAAAAAACTGGTCATGGAGCAGGTCAGAAAGAGGCCCAGGAATGCGATGGCTCCATCTGTCACTTCCTTAACAACGGACTTGATAAGAGAACTTTTCATTTGTCCAGGACGTAATAGCACTAATCAGCATATCTTATAAATAGATTTTTCCCAGCAAGAAGGTTTTGAAGGCTTGATCATATGCTATCAAATACAATCAAGGTGGTTGGGCCTAAAGCCCGGTTCCTGAAGAGCGTTTATCATCCTTTCGAGTTGTCTCGAAATGTAATTCTCATCAACGGGATCACATCTCGTGCAATCAGTAATGATGTTTTCAGCAACAGGGATATGCCGCACGTAACCACTAGTATACAGACGGTAGGTATAAGCCAGCAGGATTCAATCTATTCCCTGTGAATTAGCCCGATGAATACTGTTGCGCTTGAGTAATTCATTAACATGCACCAGTTGCAAGAACACTCTGATGTCCCTATTTAGGTACCTACAGCGCTCGTTGAGGCCAATTTTGTAGGGGGGATACAGTTGCAAAGCTTATATCGTCATGCAGATGCAAATGATAACTTGCAAAAATAACAATAAACATACAATGCATTGCGATATTAAGCATGACAACAAAGGACTCATGAAAGCAAGAAAGACGTAAAAAACATGGCATATTGTAATATGAAGCAATCGTATACAAAAAAAAAACTTAGAAAACGCACAGCAACACAGCACATTAAAATAAAAAAAAAAACAGTACATTGCAACAAAAGGGCGCAACACAGCATTGTAAAAAGAATAAAGTGTTCAGTCCTTCTATGCATAATAGCAGATTGGAATGATTATTTATTGGCTTTCTTCATACACTCACATTCTATTCACTTCGTTTATATTATTTTTGTTTAGCATGTTAAGCATCTTACGTTAACCTGTTATTTTCTGGAGAGTAAGTATAGATAGATAAATCATGCTATCGCGGAAAAATTTTGCTTGGTAATCAGGACGCCCAGTTGGTGGGCTCTGATGGGCTGCGAGGGGACTTTATTCGAAAGGTGCCATTCCTGGTGACGTAACACAAGCCAGGTTGCTCAAGAAGTAGAAGGGGCTGCGTTTACAGCTACTGATGCTCTGGTTCGAGGCTCTCATTGAAGCCAAAAACTTGCGTCGTAATTTGTAAGCTTCTTTTTAGCAAGGATGACAGCGTTTTTGAGGCTTAAGTTCCAGTGCGCAGTTGGAGCTTCATGGCTGACGCTTATTCTTCATTTGGGTTAACTTAAAACATAATGAAATGATTGTGTAACGCAAGTCGCTAAATATTATTTCTAAGAATCAACCGCAATCGCTTCGACTGGTAGCAGTACTATCTACTTTCTTATTAATCTGGCAGACCAAATACCACTTTTCCAAAAGTTCGTCCTCTATTTCTGGTCACATACCAGTTCAAACTATACGCAATAAGCCGCAATCAAATACCGGCAACGAAACGTGACTACGCTTCTGAACATTTAACACGACGGTCAGCCTTATGTGGCATGAACAAATTTTTTAACGCTTGTAAATCTATTGGTCCTAACTGGCGTTATTTCCAGATATGTCGCCGACAGTTCATCACGTGTGCGGTCATGCTCGTAATTTTAACTGAACTTTATAGCAGAGCAATTGGCGTTGTGCTACATATTTTAGACTGCCTGTCGTTCTTTTATTTTTCTGCGCCTAAGCACGAGTTGTGAAACGCAGTGTACATAATTGTGCTCAACAGTCGTTTGACAGAGGATCAAATGCCGTGAGCTCTGTCTTTTTTCTAACGTGGTAAGGCATAAACAAACCCCTTCAAACAGCATGAAAATAAAGCTGCTCAATTAACACACAGTGAGAAAACTTGATGAAGGAGCCATTGTTTTGGAGGGGCAAAGCTGCCTAGATTTTGGGAGAAGCGTATATTGTTAGCTTGCGCACGGTTATTGCAGAAAGTGGTGTTCGAGACCGAAGTGAAATAAAGCAAATTAGCATAGGGAACACGAATAACGTCATTTTGACATCTGAGAAAAGCCAATGGGCATAAAGAGAAAAAAACTTGTCAGGATTGATGTGACAGGTATGCGTTAAGTCAAAGAAATTCGCAAGAGTTAATGAAGGCGAGTAGCCAGATAAGAATCTTTGTATGTAGCGTTTAACCTACAGTAAGAGTCAGCGGTTCGCACATTCAAGATGGTGCATCTAAAAATACTTTAACTCTGCGTAGTCAGCCTTCTACATCAATAGCTAGATGAGCAGATTAATGTCAGCGCTCTGAAGAGGCTATATTTTGAGGTTTAAATATGGATGAAGCCAACCGAGTGTTCAGCTGCGTTCGCTGTCATCGTATGCTCTCATGGCAGTAATGGAACGGATGCTCGAAACATCAATTCCCAGGCGACCGAAGAGGACGGGGCGGGAGCACTCGTTGCTTAATTTTATTCTTAGAAACATTAAGAACACTAAATTGTCTCGTCTCAGTATTTTACAAGCTTCCTGTTTCAAGATAACTTCGTTGTGCAGCCCGCGTTCACTCACCCGAATCGCCTTTTTCCAGCCGTGTCCTGACCGAAGGGAATACCTCGGAACACGTGCACCACCTGGTCGTCCACTTTCACCTGAGCGCCCCGAAAGCCGCCCAGACCTGGAACTCGCAGCACATCATCACCGTCGCCTTCCTTGAAAAGCGCCAGCAGCAGGGCGGCGCTTGCCAGCGTGAAGCCAGTGATGCAGACGGTAGAGAAGAGGCTCACAAAGAGATTGCTGTCGCTACATGATATCAGGAATCCTTTATTGCAGCGAAATCTGCACTACGCTTGTCAGCGGCGTATTATGGGTACGCGTCGTTAGTCACTACTGTGCATGCACCGTAACCATAGCAACTAGAAGAGAGGAAATCTGGGCGAGTTGGTACATAGTTTTTTACGAGGAAAACAGTTAAAGAGTTGTGATGACATATCGTATTGACGCAAAGACACTCTGGCCGACCAGTTTACGGAGTGTTATGAGAACCATGCTTGTGCCAAAGCGCAGAGAGCGGCATCGTGAAGCCGCCTCTGCTGACGCCGATTGCTTTAGCCTGGACATTGCCTAGTTTAGCCACATTTCTCTACCTCTCCTCCCTCCTTCGTCTATTCGTTCATCCTTTTAACGCATATTCACCAAAAAGAAACTTTAAACACGTTCTCAAGCAAAATGCCCCAAGGCGCCCAACATTCCATTCTTCTCAATTACCCGCTCGATTTTAAGCCGAATAGACAGACAATCTTGAATGTTTGGGCCGAGGTACCTTTTAGGGAGGTCCACCGCTGGATTTTTGTGAGAGGAGGGATTCTGCGCAAGGGCCGCCGCTTGCGCCTCCACGGTTGGACTGGAGTTCCCAGGTGGCAGCACTGGGTTCTGAGGAAACAAGTAGAGAGAACAAATGAAGTATTCAGGATAGCTGCGAACTGCGCTTTGGCTATCGAGAAAGGTAAACGTAATTTATCGGGAACGAACGTAGGCGCCCTCTGAATTAGGGTGGACAGCTGGGCGAGTTGGTACATTTGCATAGAGGGTGGTACAGCGCGAAGACACGAAGCACACAAGAAAAGAAGCACAACAAACGAGCGCTCGTCTGTTGTGCTTCTCTTCTTGTCTAATGCGTGTCTTCGCGCTGTACCACCCACTATGAGTCCTCTGAATACCGCGGGGACTAAGAAAAAGCGTTAGATTAGTTCCAATTTAACGGATTGATATGCAGCACTGTTAAGCAGCCCGAATTCTACAGAGGTCGCCATTCCTTGAATGTTAATCAAGCAAATCCTTAGTAAATAAACTAAGTAATTGAACTGAAAATAGCCTCTGTTTATAAGACAGGAAATATACCGTACATTTTTAACACCAGGGTTTATTTTGTAGTTACCGTCTTCTCTACGTATTGAGCACGAAAGCTGTGAGCGCAGTCATAAAGAATCATGCAGGATCGTGAAACCAGGGTGTGGAAGACCCGAATGTAAATGCGCTAGAAAATGTTTTTTTGCAAATACACAGCGAGCATGTCCATTGAGAATTAAATTGATAAAATTTAGAAGCACGCGAACGGTGACATGTAGCGAGAGCCAATTTTACTAGTTAATTTCATCGCTCCCATAGGCTGGTGTTCAATGAATAGAGCGTGGGAAATTGGTGGATGTAGCGAAAATAAAGTACCTTAGCAAAATCCGATTTCCCGCTGACATTGCCTTTTTTATGTATCTGAATGTATGAATAATTGGACATAATTAAGGACCAAGTCCGTGAAAGTGGTACATTTGGCTTAAAATTAATAAAAAGCCCCCAGTTAGGCAGGCCTGGAAGTAAGGCATCCGCATTGAGCGCAAGAGAACTTTCGTTCATAACTTGCACATCCACAAAACCTTCTGTGGATGTGCATGCCTGAAAGGAGTCCGAATTGATCTACGTCAAGCGAGGTAGCATACAAAAGGTACCAAAGAGGAGCGAAAGTTGACTCTAAGTTCAAATTTCATTCGGAGGCAGTTTTGTCGGAGAAAAAAGGTGAAGGGGCGGGGGGGAGGGGGGGGGAGGTACGGTAGGTGCGGCAGGAACGCTAGCCTTCGCAGCAACGATGTGTCAGAAAAGATATTTTCGGGTAAATTTCCTAATCCGCCTCATTAAACTATAATGGTTTAGCGGACAGACGAGTGCTATTTGCAGGAATAATGGGGAATAAGGGTATAGCTTGCAAAATAGAGGAAATTAATACTTTAACCAGGGGACGGAAACTATATTTGAGCCTAATAAGATATGCGTAGGGTGTTTTACGCCTACGTTCCTACGAGCAGAGCGTAGGTAAAAGTTTACAAAAAGATGGAAAATCTGAAATGAATAAAGTGACAGCGGGAATAGTCAAAGAATGGAGGTTGCCTGGAAGCGGTGAAGAGGAAATAGGCATACACAAAACTGAGACGCATGCGTTAAAATATAAGGATGATAATGCGATTACTAATATGGACTTCGCAGTTAAGGTAGCCCAAGGGTTCTAAATAGATATATGTAGTAGCTGAACCAGCGTGAAGGATGATAGGAGTGGGTATCTGAAAAGGATTCGGGGATTCGCCAATGGAAAGAAAGCCTCAGAATCAATGCAAAAGAAAAGACAC
The DNA here is from genome assembly GCA_023969395.1 of Amblyomma maculatum. Classification (NCBI taxonomy): domain Eukaryota; kingdom Metazoa; phylum Arthropoda; class Arachnida; order Ixodida; family Ixodidae; genus Amblyomma; species Amblyomma maculatum. Next base: position 88,051 of record JAJIZL010013971.1, read on the forward strand.
AGGTGAGTATCAGATGCCCGAAGACCCATATAGGTAGAAGGCAGATATTTTTTTACTAGAAAAATGGTGACATTGTTTCAGTAATGTCCACTGAATTCGAGATTACCGAAATTTTGAAAGAGTGGTAACATAACTTAATCGATAAGGAAGTGGGCGCGAAGGAGTTGAACAATGAAAGACCCATTAAATTACTTCCCATTCATTATAACGCATTTACTAGAGCAGTCTCTCCTAAACTTAGGCCTACCTAAGTTTAGAAACCAACCCGAAAAGTGGGTAGGCTATCGGATGTCTTACTGAACGATACTACACATTCACAGTTTCAATGAGATGATAAATTTGCATATAGGCGACCTCGCGATATAGCCTTCATAGACTACGCGAAAGCTGTCGACTAAGTAGAAACCTCATCAGTTATCATGCAGGCAGCGTGTAACCAATGAGCCATAGGGAATAGCGCTGGAAGATGCTTATTACAAGTGAAGCAGCAGGGGACGTATTAGTAAAGCCATAAAAATAAAAAGGACTGACAGACACAATCTTTATTGAGACATTCATTTCTACCACAAATTTGTAGATTTGAATGACAAAAATGTAGTGATAAAATATGATAGAATGTCAGAAAATTTCGATTCATTGAGGAAGTATGTTTGCTGTAGAACTTAGGGAATGAACATCAAATTATGATAAATGACAAGGACGCACGAACCAGAGCAGTTGGTCTAAAATAATTATGCACAAAATTTAAGCAATATGCGACACCCTGGTACTGATTAGCAGTTTAGGCTGGAAATGGAAAAGGAGTAGGTTTACTTAGGATAAGTTGTGAAGTCAGATCTGGGTTACGACCGTCAAATAACTGGAATACTGATAGTGCGATGGAACGCATTTGAAAAGTGCTCTCAGATAATTATTAATAGTTTAGTACTATCCCTCAGAAGGGATATATAGAACAGTTTCATATTACCGGTACTTATCCATTGGAAAGAAAGTCAGAAGCTAGCGAATGAGGAAACCGAAACGAGCAGTGGTGAAATGCGCAACTTTAGGGGAGATGAAGACAGAAGAATCCCTCAGGGAACATACAGATATTCTCCTGATATTGGTTTTTAGTTTTCGTCATTAATACTTTAATTTGATATATTACAGAAATGTTGTAATCGAAAAACTGGTTCATCGTGACAGTTGCATGAAATTTAATTGAGTTGAAAATCTTTATTAAATAGGAAGGCTCATGACCATGGATGGGGGTAACGGGGAGTAAGCAGAAGATTCAGTATTTGCAAAAGGTCGTCACTCAAATCACATTGCTCTGACCAAGCCACTAAGGGAGCCATACTTGGCAAATATCTTTTGTGTGTTAGCGTCAGTTCCTAGAAGGGAACGGTAGTTCAGGCGGTAGGGTTCAATCTCGGGGCCTCCAGTAGAAAAAGCAGGGCAGTTCCAGAGTAGATGAGATTTGCCGCCGCACGTTAGTAAATGTAGTAAATATTTAAAACGTTAAGTAGGTTTTATGGACAGGTGATGGGACCTATATACTGAGAAGTCTTGCTACTTACTTGCAGTGTGAAGAAAAAAGTACTCGGGGAAAGGTACGTTGAGAGTGTGTTGATAAAACATTCGGAGCGTATAGCCGGTTTCATGAGATACCCGGTTTCTTGAGGTAGTGTGGGGTGGTTATTAAAGTGAACTAAAAAAAATTATGGACACTGCGACACGATAAAGTAAGCTACCACACAACATATAAAGCCCCACTTTAACTATACTCTGTGAGTGTGCCTGCGTGGCTTACATTTCAGTCGTTCAGTCGTGTCCGAATCTTCGTGACCCTATGGACCATGTCACGCCACCCTTTCCGGTCTTTCACCATCTTCCTAACATCACATAACTTCATCTGCAGTGCCTCGAGGATGCCATCTAACCATCGCGTTCGCTGCCTACCCCTTCTCCGGCGACCCTCAACCTTTCCCAACATCAAATCTTTCTCCAGCGACTCCTCTCCTCATCAGATGACCAAAGTAGCTGAGCTTTAACTTTAGAATTTAACCCTCCAATGAGCAGTCAGGGTTTATGGTCGACAATATGGACTGATTTGATCTTCTGGCAGTCCAAGCAACTCTCAAGAGTCTCTGGCAGCACCTCCCTAAGCCTGCGTGGCTTAGGGGTGAAGTGAATGCAAGGACCCTAGCAGGCGGATTGTGATATCATACTCCCATGTGAAATGTGAGGGGAGAAACGTTCCCCAGAACTACTACATTTCCTTTCTCTTGTGTCTTTTTACTTGGTCCTAAACACAATAGCAACTGGTTCAGGATTCATTTCCACCTGTATTCTGTGACTTGTGCAGCTTGCCACCTGAGAGAAGCTGAGAGAAGTGAGGACAGAGTTGGCAGCTCCTGCCAAACGTAATGTCACTGCAATGCCACGTCAGCTACCAGCTACCGCTTGCCAGAGCCATGTTCGTGATTATTGTGTCTTTAGCGAGCAGAGTGAAGCTGTCGCTTCAAAACTGATAGAAGACACAAGGTGTTGTGCCCGTAACGACAAGGCAAGATAACCGCTGGTCTGTAAGAGATAACGGATTCCAACAGCAGGAAAGCGCCGCAGGAAGCGGAAGAAGGTAAAGCGCTTGGATGAGACTGGACAGTTTTCAGGGATAAGGCGGGCAAGAACACTAGTTTGCGATAGGAGTAGAAATACTGAAATAGCGGGAGAAATCAGTCAAGTTAAAGTAGGTAGATTTGGATAACGAGAGATATATAACTAGGATGAGAAGAGAGTGGCAGAGTGCATTTTGGAGGCTTTTTCTAGTGGCGATTATGAGTATACCATTATGCTCAAAACCTCTTAACAGTTATACGTTGCTAGCGCTCACCAACGGTGATGAAAGGGTTAGAAGACAAAGGCGTAAATTTCAGTTCAGGAGAGGGCATCGAGCTATACAAAGAAACACTATGATTGCAGCTCTAAGAAATAGCATCCAAGGCAAGGTAACAGTAACATGATATATAGGTGAAGTAAAGAGTTAGCAGCCATAGTGTGGTGGTGGAGGTAACAGCATTTACTGCCACAAATGCAAGGAATTAGTTCGCGCTGGGGCGAGTCCAGGGTAACCTTCAGCCGGGGGCGTTGCGTTGTTTTTCTTGGGTTGGCCAACAGCTTGTCTCAATCCTCCGCTGAGGGAGCTGGCAAGAGTGTCGTTGGAGGGTGTTGCTGGCGCATTCCCATAGTATATGGTCTGGAGTGACTTGCAACCTGTCACTGCTGTGCCGGCATGCAGAATTGTGTTCACCGTTTGTAATTAAATATAGTCGGTTGGGGCTAAGAATGGCCTTTGTTTGTAGGTGTCTGAGCGTCCCGGCTTGCTTCCGGTACATATCGGGGTGAGGGGAGGGGTACGTGCATCTTAGCTCGCGATAACAGTTCGTTAGCTCCGCTTAAGTGCCCGGAGCCTTTGCGGGTGCGGTTGTTCCCGATAGATCTTCCGTCTCCAGGTTGGTTACGCCTCGGGCTGGATGGTCGACCCCTTCGTTTCCAAAGTTACCCGCGTGAGCTGGAACCCATACGAGTTTGATGTTGGGATTGAGAGATCGATTGTGCAGACTTCGAGTAACGAGCGCGCTTACAGAGTTTTTGGCGAATTTTTGAACGGCGGTCTTTTAGTCGCCTAAAATAGTTTTGGTGCAGGAATCCGCGATAAATAGTGCGATAGCTACTTCCTCTGCCTCGCGAATGGAGCTAGCATGAAAGGCTATGGAATTAATGAAGGCTGACTTTGGAGTGGCCATACATGCCACGTATGCTCCGTTCTGATGTGTTGAGCTGCATCCACGTACACTGCTTGTGGTTCGTTCTCGTACTGTGTCTCAAGAGTTCGTGCCCCTGTCTTCATGTGGGCGTCATGTCTGCTTGGTAGCAATATTTTCGCTATTGGCTTAACAAATAATCTACTAGTAATGTCAGCCGATAAAGGGGATGTTGCGCACTCCTCCTCAGCAGGGAGTACGTGGAGCTTGTCGAGAATTACGCGTCCTGCAACGCTGCGTGACTATCGGGTCACTTGGGCTGTTTGATGGGCTTCAAGCAGCTCAGGTAGCATGTTGAAAATTCCCAACTGCAGTAGTCGATCCGAGTTGGCGTGTACCGCAATGCCAAGGGCCGCTTTGTGTGCTATTCTAATTATGTTATTAAGTGCATCTTCGTCCCTACAGCGCAGATGATAGTACGGGCAGGCGTAAACGATTCTGCTTATCATTAAGGCTTGCATAATCCGGCACAGGTCGGCTTCTCTCATACCCCTACGACGTATGACAATGCGCCTTACCAGCCCAGCTGTCTGGGTCGCCATGACGCGCAGCCGGCGTATAGATTCTGTGTTCTGCGTATTATTCTGAATCAACATTTCGAGAACTCTGATCCTGGCTACCGCGGGTATCGGATGATTGCCAATTTGTAACATGATGGGTTCTTGAGAATCGGGTTCTGCCTGTGAGGCTTGTTTGTTCCTTATAACTAAGAGTTCCGATTTATCCGGTGAATACGTAAGGTCGTTTTTCTGTACGTAAGACTGCACCGTGTCGATAGCTCGTTGTAATGACTGTAATATCTCCATTGAAGCCAGAATTGATCCATATGGTGATGTCGTCAGCGCATATGGAATGATGTATGTGTGAGATAGCATCTAACAGACGCGTGAGGCCGCTCATAGTAGTTTTGAAGAGAAAAGGTGAAAGTACGGCGCCTTTGCGGTGTTCCCCTCGTCTCTAGTATAATTTTGCCACTAGTTTGTGCCCCCGAAATGGAGCGTAGCCGTACGCGCGTTCAAAAGGGTAGCGATGTAGTCCTATGTCCGTTTGTTTACGTTCATCAGTGAGAGGTGAGTGAGGATAGAAGCGCGTGACACATTGTCGAAGGCCTTACTCACATCGAGCCCCAGGAGGGTTCGCGTGACTCTTATGCGATTTGTATCTAGAATGCCATGTTGTATTTGCCACAGGAACCGGCTGAATCCAATGCTTATGTTTCCAAGGGGGCATTTATGTAACCACTAATAATTGTTACAGGATGGCAAGAAAAAGAGAGATCGCAAAGCAAATTAGCTAGCTTAGTGGTTTATTTTTATTACAACTGCGTAAATTTTTTTCTTTCGGAATTCACGCTCCACACAACTTGTAACTATGACGCCGAGGAGTATGCTTCAAATCAGCAGTTAATCACGTATAACATTAAGGAGAAACTACTTTTCTTTTTTTTTTTGCTTTCCTTTCTATTTGAGGAGGATTTTTTTTTTGTATCACTTGATTTATTGTTTTAGGCAAACCAAAATCAAAAGTTCAAACCAAAATCAGCACTTGCCCAGCGTTGCGTTAGCCTACCCGTACCGGACTCATCTCTCGGTGACCGCAGGAGAAGGCAGCCAAAACACCCAGGAATGCGAAATGGCTACAGGGACAATTCATGGTTGTTCGTACTCTTCTCCTGTCCGTAGCCATTCATCATATTCAGTGGCGACGGGAAGCAAATCGGGAGCAAATGTGGCAATGGCCTGGGGCCCGAGGAGAGATGCGGCTTTAACTTGAAGGTGCTTGCAGGGCAGAACAGCTCGCTTTTATCCGGCAGTTACTGCCAGATGCGGCTACCTCGCCTTACTTTTTCTTTTTTGAAATCTTGGTTCACCGAGACTGGGACATCGTTTATATCTCGGCTGGTCTTTCACATAATGTCGCGTATAATTGTATGTCAATAAGTATTAATGTGAATTCCATTATAGGCTCATCAGTGTGGACAGTTGCGCGTCCGCGGAGGCTGTCACACCATTATTGTCGACAAATGAATTGATTGTTGAGCAAAAGAATGGATGCGTGAGGTAGAGGGCGAAACAATGTGTCTATGTAAAATGTAGTTCTAATTGATTAACAAATTAATTAATTAGAGCCAGAGAGAAGTTAGACGTCAAAATAAACAAGGACGGCGATATAGTCTGTAGACGTCAAAATAGCCGCAGACATCAGAATTGTGCAAAATACGCCAAAATTATGCAAACAAAGTGCAATAACATTGCAAAGCTCTAATTTCAGGCCTCATCAATGCCGAAAACAGTTAAGAGTGAAAGAGAAAAAAAGTACTAAAGAAAAAAGAATAAAAACACTAAACAAGAAAAACAACCAAAAATGAATACGTAGAAACAGCAAAAAAGAAAAGCAAAAAAGAATGTGAGCCCAAATGGAAAAAAGGAACAAGCAAATTAGTGAAAAAACCGCAAACTAGTGCAAACAGTCGCTGGAAAGGCTTCCCCCTTACCGTACGTAATAGAGATCTAAGTACCTCTCACAAATGTTTTATATAATACAGGCATAAATTAAAGGATCATTGTCAGGCGTGTTTTAAAGCGCATCTTCTCGAACTAGAATCCGCATGGCCGTGCGTAAACAACGGGAGCCATCAACGCTATTTTAAAGGCAGAACTTTGATGACCCCGAAATTTTCACCTCCAGCGAAGCAGGCAGCCTAAATACCGGCGCGACGAATAACAAACGCTGCTTTGCGGTTGTGGCTTTGAGCTTGATTTGTACGTCTGCGCTGCACTAAAATACCTTTGATGTTTTCTCCTTGGTTTCATTCCTTTGAGGTTCGAGGTGCGCAGAAGTGGCCAGCGAGGCGTTCACTATGTCATCAGGCGACTTCAGAGGCGACAGTGCAATCTTCACGGTTTCCTGGGGAGATTGCCGAGAAGCTTCCTCTGGCTGCATAGAAACGAAAACACGTGAGGAAAGATAACAGGACCCGAGTTGCTGCTCGCCAATTTTGTCCTGCGTTTTACTCTCCTGAAAAACCATACGACACACCTGTCTACTGTACATTGCACTCTAAAATGCATTTTTGTTTCATGGTCCGCTCTCCGCTTTTGCGTTTAAGCTGAAAAAATATTCTAATATGGAGGCACCGATTTCTCGAGACATAACTCACTGCTATCCATATGAATTATCCGCTTAATAAAAGCCGATTCCCACTACGGACGATCGGCCGTGGACATACCACGGAATGGACGTTAGATGACGTCCCATTTCCGCTCCATGAGGTTCGCGCTAAGCCCGGAATTATTAAATAGCAAGGCAGAGGTCCGCGTCTGTGTCTAACGCATGTATTACCACCTGTGAAGGCTAAAGTTGAAGGAGTGACAACTATCAGGCTATAATTAGGCAAGAACATTTGCGGGATGGCCCTGAAACTGGCAGTGGGGAGAATGGCCTCTCGTTTCATCTAGTCTACGAGCGAAGGATCTGTTGTGTGAATCGACATTTGGAGAACGGTGGCATCGACCTCAGGTCGTGTGCCTCCTGCGAGTTGAGGTGAAATTGTCTGGCGGCCCACACCGCAAATATTTGGTTTTAGAACGTTTCAGGATCCTGGATCCGAGACCCGAGCCCGACCCGAACCCGGGAGCCTTTTTGTCCACTTCTCTAGGGAATTTGTTTAGGTGTCGCATGAACTGGTGCTTCTTAAAGTTAGGTGAGCTAATATAGAACCCAGTCCTCTGAAGTTTGACTACTTCTTAAGTAACGGCTCTCAATTTGTGTCAGCCAACTATCATTACTATGTGCATCTCTTGTGTACCCAAAAGCTCTATGTTGGGTCCTTTACGTTTTTCCAATTGATATAAACTGACATTACGACTGGAATGAAGTCTCCCTATGAACCATGGTTGGTGGCTGCGTTTACTTCCGTGTCACATTCAAGATAATAAAATTTCTCGCCTTCAATTCCTTGATATCGTTTCTAATTGGTGAGGGCAATGCTCAGGTCCTTTTACCTTCTGAATTTATTGTTCTCTCTTTGTCACATCAATCCAAACCATTTTAAACACTGAGTAAGAAGGTTAATGAAGTTGCAATGAAAAGTTTGCTGTGTCACGCATATCTTGCCGTTCACAATAACTAATAATCTGTCCCGGCGAACATACAACGATCATATTGTACCGATGCGGCAAGCCGATGAAGACAGGAGACAGAACATGACCGATGACGATGGTAGATGACGTTTAAAGAATGTTCGCGGGCCTAGCGCGAGCGCTCCTTCCCGCGCCACTGCCCGCTTCTTCTTCCTTGTCGTCCGTAACATGACCCGGGGCCACCAAGCGATCGTCCCGATCGTGGACGAGGAAATGCACGATTTTGATGATTCCATGGCATGATGATGGGCGTGTCTAGGTGCTTGAAAAAGAAGAGGTAGAAGGAAGAATAGAACGGCTTGCCGGTACGATGTCTGATGCGAGGGTGATCCGCCTCCCTTGGAGCTGTCAACCATCCGTCACCAGAGAGCTTGAAATCTACCTTTGCGCTTCATCCTTTGCGGATATTTTGGCATAGCCAGTGTTTCTATAACCTTTCTGCTCTGAATTTACCCTAAGATTAGAGCAATTGTTCTCCCATCGTATTCTTCCTCATTCCCAAAGATAAAACAAATACATATAGACTTAGCGGCTGTATAATTCAGCAAAACAGGGTTTGTATAATTGTTTATTCGCATGCTTCGAGAAGAAAATCAGATATTTTAAAAATTACAAGAGGCCTGCTTTCAGCCAGGATATATACTGCTATATGGTGATTAGTACATATGAAATGCTATTAGCTTCCCGAATGTTTCATCAGTACCAACACTTGAAGAATTGGGCACAGTACCTCCACCAAAACGCCGCGTTCCTGACGTTACATTGTACGCAACATTACAGAGTCAGCGCACCCAGAGTCAGGCAGAACATTGAAACAGATGTCTGCATCTTCTTCGTTCTACTCTCTACACTCAAATCTTCGTGTTCTGGTTCGTAAGAATCTGTTCATTCGTATTTTTGGCCGGGACGGGAAGCATGTTTCGGCACGTACACAGAACAACAGTGGAGCAGACGACTAACAGAATTACTATTATTTTCGTTTGAAAAGCGCTTTCATTGAAGAGCGGCTGCCGCGGCCGCGAATCGATCCCGAAAACTTAGGGAAACCAGTCGAGTGCCTATAACCACTTCCCCACCAAGGCGGGGTGGGAGGACGAGGATACAGAAACTGATTGCCATGCTTACGGAAATACCCTGAGTCGAGAAAGAGCCTGTTTTAGTTTGCCGAATATTTGACTTATTATTTTTAATTGTTTTTCTCGGTCTGCTTTTTTCCAGGAACGAAGGCGTTAATAATGAAATGGATGCTCGGTCTTGTTAACATTTCAACTTGTAGGAACGTTTTATGCCTTCTCCTTTTTCCACAGCATTTACGTTCATCGCCAGGTGGCGAAACAGTGTTTTTGTATGCTAATATTCACACGTTATAATCACGTGTGAATATTGCGATCATCGGAATGAGTCTGCCATCGAATGCTCTATTTATTTCCATCTCCCCAAAAACCAGCTGTCACGAAATCAGCGCACATTTTGGCTCGGTTAACTCGGACTGCGACCCTTTCTCAGGCTTGAACCGGTGAAAGCTGGGCACAAAACGGCCACATCTTCTGTCACTACAGGTAGCTGACTTCCGACTGAGCTTGTCACGCATCTTCTTTGAGACCAGAACCGCTGCGTCCACAAACTGTAAAAGTGCCTGGGAGAGTGCGCACTTATAGTGATGAATCGTTAAAAAATTATAATTGTTAACGTGTGACCCCAGCACAAAGTGCAAGCACCTTCTGCCCTCAATCGCCTCCATTAAAGAAATATCAATCTTAACAAAGGAGATAGGCAACCATGTACAGCCTCGAAAAAGCATCTGCATCCTGATTTTGTTCATCGTCGGTGCGGTTCCTGAATGTACATATTCTTTAATATATTGTCACGTTGCAGTTACAGGGCCGATTACAAGAAATGAAGAGTCCGTGAGTACACTAAAGAAATTTTTGTTGCGTTCATTTGCGCCCGAAAAAGAGTTAAGTGACTCGGCGGTGGCGATAATAGCAAACGTGCTCACTGCTCATCTGAGAAAGTATGCCCGTTTCACTCGTCAGCGCTCAATTTAAAGGCGGCGAATAAACATCTAGATAAAACCGCGAATAACGACTAGCATAACCTGGAGCATTGTAGAAACACCAGCAGGTGTCTGGAATCCTTAGAGATACATGTCGAAGCATCTTCCGTAACAATGGAAATGATAAGGGACAACGATTATAAGCAAAGACTACATAAGCGATCTGCGCGCTACAATGACTCTGATAACGCCACATGCCAGCGGCTGCTAAATAAACAGGAAATAGGGTTGGAATGGTCGCGGCAATATTTATTGTTTTATGTTTAACACATCGCAGGTGGTCAGGACACTGTAATTATTTGATAAATATTACAAGACCAGCAACGCTCTGTGCTGACGTAACTGATTGTATTATGGAGCGCAGGCACTGCTCAGATAGGAGAGCACTGACTTCCCGTTCCCTGTAGACAGGATTGCGAGACGAATTTTTAATGCTCCGATGAGATGAGTACTGGATTGCGACAACAGAATGCTCTCCCTGGGGTTAGCTTCTTGGTGGACCTGTAACAATGGAGGCTCTTTGACCAGCCGGTGCTAGATGTAAGATTGTAGCAGTTTGGAACCCGTACTTACAAAGACGACGTGAAGTCGCTTGTTCAGAATAGAGGGGGACTCTGATGCCGGTAGCGACGCACGAACCGTGCTGCGTTTACTGCTGGAACTTGACCGCGAAGCTGGCTTGGTCGAAACAATGTAACCTGGACTTTCTTTACGTTTTTTCTTCAATCCTTTCGCAACCATATAGGTGCGAAGTGTCGTCTTTGCGAATAAAGATTGTCTCCTTCACCTTTTCAAAAGTTTTCATCGTTAAAAGATTTTTTTCTCGATACTCTACAAAGTTCCTTTCAACTTACATTTTTTGGCCTGCATCAACATTAAGTCTTCCCTAGCTTTCCCTACATTTGCTACGTGTTTTGACGGGCTGCCACTCCTAACTCTGTTGTGCGCTTAAGATGACCTTTAATGTTTGGCCCGCAGATTATTTACCTCATTGTTGCCGGCGGCGCACACAGGTTCATTCGTTGTGGCTGGTCCACGAGCCCGTCGCTCTGAGCTCCTTCGCCTTGGCGAGAGCTTGGAGACGGAGCGTGTAACTGAAGCCCGGGACTGTTCCGGTGGCTTCTCGTTCATGATTCTGGTAGCGAAAGCTGCTGTCGAAAACAAATAGTGAAACAGCGCTAGCGTGGTCTACTCGTATTCATCGTCCAGCATTCCGTTGTGTCGAACCACGCAGCACCGTGTCACTATCATTAAAAATAAAAACACAACAAGAGATAAAAAACAGCGACCTCAAATTGTGTGCCTTGTGGTTGTGCTTCACGTGACACCTAAGGTATTTGCAAGCGTTCATCAGCGAGAGCAGTCAAATGCACGTAGTGAATAACCTAAATTGGATTTCTTCTATAGGAAGAGTTCCGGTTTCAGTGCACGGATGATGGCTGTAATGTCTAAGGTGCTGTATTGCGTAGGACATGCAAGAAATACCGCCTAATAAGGAGTTGGTTCGCCGTTGTCAGCATCTGGAGTAGGCAAATGAAATAGTTGATTGCATTTTAACGGGATGTTTTCACGAATGGTTGCACTACTTGTTCTTGTGCAAGATACAAACACGTGATGCGCCTGATTACTGTTGACTCCCAATGCGACCATGTTTACTCAAATGATTGCCGCTGCAGGCAACTGACCCCACATTTTTTGAAATGGTCGCCGTTACTTCCGGCACCTTACCATAAAGGTCCGTTGCGAGCTTTCAGAGAAGGCAGGGATGGTTCTCCTCGAGCATTTTTGTTGCTGTTGCCGCTGATTGATGTTTCTTTTTTAGAAGCATTTTCTTTTCCTCACTACCGGACTTTGATCAACCCCATATCAAAATATTGCAAATGTTGCGTGCCGTAAACAGTCTCGCCCCTATTGCTGATCACGTTTTTCTTCTGAAAGCGAAACAGAAACTACATCGTTGAAGAGTTGAGTGCTTGAATATTTAAGGAGTGCGTGTGATTGCATAAGCATTATTATGATTCTTTTTTGCCTCAAAGTTGTGTTCCTGAAGGGCCAAATAAAGCATCAAAAAGGTGAAACATTCTAGGTTAATAGAAAGAATAAAAACCATGAAACAATTATGTCCTACAGGCTTTGGAACACACACGCCATACACATAGCGCTATGGCGAAAACGTGTGACCAAATCCTGCTGTCTTCAACAGCATTATTGACTTTTAAGACAGTTCAAATTATTCTTGTGTATTTTCCAAGTATACCAAAGTGTATAATTTATTTTTTAATAAAAGGAATTTATTTGCAATTTTGTCCCGGTTAATCCCATTCTTTCCTTTCTTTATTCGTTGTGCTCCTACAGAACTCTGTTGGAAACAAACAACAACCGAAATGACGAGAAACAAGCGAGAGTCATAACATCGTCATCATCATCATCATCAGCCTGATTATACCCACTGGAGGGCGAAGGCCTCTCCCATATTTCTCCACTTAACCCGGTTCTGTGCTAGCTGCATCCACATGACCCCTGCGAATTTCTTAATCTCATCCGCCCACCTAACTTTCTGCCGCCCCCTGCTACGCTTTCCTTCCCTTGGAATCCAGTTTGTTACCCTCAGCGACCGTCGGTTATCCTCTCTTCGCACTACATGTCCTGCCCATGTCCATTTCTTCTTCTTAATTTCCACTAGGATGTCGGTAACTTGAGTTATTTCTCTGACCCACTCTGCACGCTTCCTATCTCTTAATGTTACCCCTACCATTTTTCGTTCCATAGCCCTCTGGGTTGTCCTCAACTTAAGTAGAACTCTCTTGGTTAGCCTCCACCACATAACAAACATTGGTGCCTTTATAGCATCATTTAAAAACACTACAGTAGAGCGCACCATGATATAGCTAAGTGAAAACAACCTGCTTTGAAATGGGTGGAACATTTTTAATTTCTTTTTCTGCTTTTCAGTTGGAGTTTCCATTGCTTCATGTAGCGCAGAGAGAAAGAGGCTAATAAAAATGGGGAAGCGGAGCATCTCACCAACATTCGATGATTTCTCTGGTCTACATGAAGCGGTGCAATACACCACCCATTGCGACCTATCGCTCATTAGTTGCACAAGTAATAAACCTAAATTAAGAAACACATTCATATTCCAATTGAAGTGGACACGCCGGCATGTGGTATAACCTGCTAACCAGGATAAAGGTATTTTAGGCTCATAAGTTTTGAATAGAACGCTAAATCCACGACGGTGCATTATCTCAAGCGTATCTCTGAATGCTGACGCCACTACATTACATTAATAAGATGTATCCGAACAGTTAAATTCTAATGTAAAGATAAAATACTTACCGCTTAGCCAAGCAGTGACGCTTACAAGTTCTTCTTCTTCTTGGCTGTTTTAGTTTCGTCTTTTACTTCTACATTATGCGGTAAGCTGGCGGATTATTCATTTTCGTTTTCCTCACAGCTCGCAGCATAGCACCATAGCAGCTGTTCCGGTGTGACTCAATGAGAACGAATATAATTTTGCCTTTCTATGAAGGAAGAGTGCTGTTGCTTTTCAAATTAAACTTATTATAATTCGAGCATTACAAGGACGGGAAGAAACTCAGTTTAATTTCATCAGACCATTGTAAACCACATTAATAGTCTCGTGAACTTACTGTTCTTTATGGAACAACGAAATGGCACTGATTACTTTGAGGGCATTGGCCGTGCGCAATCAGCCCACTTGTCGCAAATCGCGGCGCTGGATGGGAATCAAAATGAATGGAACTGCTTTCTAGTTTGGCGTGTCTTTATTCTGACGCGGGGGCACCTGTTTACCGGAGCGTCCGCGTGATGCCCGAAGTGGGATCGCGTTAAAAGAGAGGCAACTCAGCCATGGGCTTGGTCTTTCAGTTTTTGCGCTTGAAGTTGAAGCTTATTTTCCTTTCTTACAAAGAGGAGTAGAGACTAAAAGCTGAAGCAACAGCTTGACGAAAAGGTCCTGCTCTTTTTGATACGTGACAGCACAGCAGGAAGATGACGGTCACACCACATTACATACATTAGAGAAGGAGGCACTGTTGTCCAGTTTACGCTCCATTTAAGCCAATAAACAGACTTCTTGCACTACAATCCTCCCAGAGAGTAAAGAGTGAGTTTGTGTGCCGTTACCTTAACTACCAGTGTCGTTCAACGCGTATGCCCCAACAAGTGGGCACGCAAGGAATGAACTAAGCCAATGGCGACAGGGACGCCATCTCGATGCTCTAAGGGAGTGGTTGGGGTGCAAAACCATCATGTGATTTGATGCTTCCGGGCATATTGGCTTCAGTGAGTGCAGGCCGTTGTGGCGCTGATCAGTAAGTTTATTGGAGTACTTCAGAGTTGGGAGTAACACGGTTTGGATGATGCAGAGTAATCTTCAAAGCTTAAGATATCTAGATGCATGTTTCGCCCAGAACTTTCTGCGTGTGTTACCCCTTATCCAGCAAGGTAACAGCATAACGCCGGCTTATGAAAAGAAATCTTGCTCCCTAGAGCCATTGCTCCACATGAGAGACTGCGCATAGGCTTACCTTTGCCTAATTTATACGCTCGACTCACCGTACTCACAGCATCTTCCAAACATTCGGGTAGAAAACGAAGACAACGCCTCGTTGCGTTACCTGAATTTGGCTAAGCCATACGTCAAGCCACCAGAAATATGAATAAGCGGCAGCGGTTCTCGCGACGCGGAAGGACCAAAATGAGCAATGTGGCGACTAAAAGATGAAGTGATATAAAGAGAATATCGTTAAATGTCTCTGCTAGCGCAAAATTTGTTTCCAGCACAGAGCGTTCGCAGCAGTAAAGAGCAGTCCAGTGACCTCACTTCGGAAAAAGGTCGGTGCTAGAGTTGTGCAATTTTGTGGAAGAGCTAGCGCCCAGCGATCGTGTTGTTACCAGTAAGGTGGTTGTTTCTGAGGGTGAATGCTCAGGGCTTGCTGGGAAAAGGACAATACGGTCATTTCGACTTGTGCGTGTTATTGACAGCAAACCGTTTGCAAGCACTGATTAGAAAGGTTTTGGTTTGGTGAGAAAAAAAAAAGTCTAATGACATTGTTTTGGTACATGGCAATCAGGTCCCACTGAGCAGCAAATGCTGTTTTGCGTCATCTGCTCGTTGCGTCAAAATGTATTGCTTTAGCTCGTCACGAATGGCGTTTTATATGCGAGGTTATAAAATCTGTGCTTGATAGAAAGCAAGCGTTGGATGACAGGCAGCCGCAGTCTTCCCTGCTTTCAAATGAAAGACCATTTCGAAGCAAGGACGTACTGCAGCTGCAAGGAATGCCCAAAGTACATTAAGAGGCGTGAGTGAACTCGTGAGAATATTTTCCATTTTAGGATAGTTGGCACAAGTAAGTTGTGCAGGAAGTCTCGGCGTCGATGTTTTCAGTAAGAGATGCTCGTAGACGGGATGAAAAATGTAAGACAGCATTTTTTATGAATATACTTTGTAGCAACTCTTATTCGTATAAATTGTCATATTATTTTCCTGAGAAGCGTCTTCAAGAAGGCATGTATGAAAATGATCCAATTGATCAAAGCGGTAAACTACATCAATTTTGGATTGCATCCTTCAATAGCTAACAGCTTTCTTGCGATTACTAGAGCAGACTGCACGAGTGACCTTGCACGTCCTTGGGAGTTGTAAACATTAAGCTCGGGGATTATCGGTATGGAAAGGGCAGGCAGTTGCGATTCCTGCAGGACACAAGACAAAATTTAAAAGAATTGGAAGGAAGCCTTCGCTTCCGAATTCATAGTTCGTAAGTAAAGTTTTTGAAGCTGCATTTGTAACTCCATGAAGTGGACCAATGTAACGAGTCATCGTCGCGAGAGCTTTGCTTATTTCTCTCCTATGTCCCAGGTACACCGAATGTTTGTTGAAATATTTTTTCAACTGGGTTCTTTTTCTACTCACTTCACTCTTGATTCGATAGTTGAATACACTATATCACTATTCAATTCGGCAGCAAGCCAACACACGTCACTAGCGATTCTGTTTTAAAATCATCGTTATCACATACCTAGTTGATATTCCATCACTTGCTTCTGATTTTCATCACCGAAGCAAGACGTAGAATGCTAGCTGTGTAGTGTGCAAGGTTATGCTAAAATACCTGACGGTCCAAAATCTAACATTTCGGCATTGGCAGACAATAACGACCCCTGTCTCCTGCTAGCCGGAGCTGTTGGCACGATGGAAACGGACGGCATCAGACATTCAAGCCAACTCCATCATCCGAAGAAATCATGGTAGATCGGAGTACGTACAGGTTCCCTCATGAGGTTTGCTCGCAGTGGGAACAGGCGAAAAATGTAATATAATGTTGAAAGTTCTGGCTAAGTTATGAATGGAGACGAAAGAGAAAAAACGCTGATGGAAACATGGGGATTACAAACACCGTAGCGGAAAGGCATCATGGTTGGGGTATCTTCAAATGAAAGCCTCCTATTACAATAGAATCAGTATTTATTTGCGCGCAGTTCTATAAGCTGGTTTCTAACACTGACGACACAAGGCCTATCTCTTGCCGAGTATAGAGAGTCTAAAATATTTTTTAGAAAACCTTGGTCAAAACAGAGCTTCCTGAAAAGGGCATATGAAGCGAAAATATTCCTAGGAAGAAAAAATAAATAAATTACTCAGTAGTGAGACCTGAAAGGCGGCATTAGCGAGCTGTTGTGCACAATAACCTGAAATATTTATATATGCTTAGAAATACATGTAGGCAGCCTGAGCCTGCTGCCTTTGTGGGCGCATTTCACACGAAATGTCGCATACAAGCTCTAATTCAAGATTTCATCACCGAGGCAAGAGGTGTGCCGAAAGAGCCTTCAGAAATATCCTTCAAGAAGTTTCTTTCACCCCTGGAGCAGTATTCTAACAAACATCTTTGGAGAGCTCTATCTACAACGGTGAAAAAAAATGGATGACTGTTGCCATTTCTGCTTCGCTGAATACCTCAGAATCGTAGCTCCACGAACATAGCGTTTACGAAACGGGCAGTTGAATAGGCGGCTAGCACTAACGTGGCCAGGCTTCTCCGACTAGGATTTTTTGTGAGCGGAAGGGAGACGAAGCTTTACTTGCTGCTGCATCCGCATAATGGTGGACGGCGTTAAGAGTTGCTGGCACCTAGAAGGTTGTAGCCGACAGTGCTACACCAAGTGAGGTAAGTACTAAATAATAGAAATGTATTGCGTCTTTGATTTTCTGTAACCAATTTCTGATGGGTTAGGTAAAGATTCTTACCATGCACATATCATGCACCCTATGTGATTTGATTTATAGCTTGCGGATTAGAAACGCAGTGTTTGGGTACCCTTTAATATCAATGCCGCAACGTCACCCCGGCGGCAGACGTCCGACCAAGGTATGTATTAGCTACCGACGGACGATTCTGGCCAGTTACTTTGATGGCTTTTCCATGAGGAAGGGCTACGAGCCATCACAGTACATGTTTGCTGCCGGTCTGCCATGAGTGCTATGATGCGAAAGCTTGTTTGAAAACACAGTAACGTTGAAAGCAGCTGTTTAAGAGCTACATGCTTGAAAGAGACGTTGAACAACGAGCAAAACAGTTGGTGCAGTTGCGCGAGAACTGTCAAAGAAATCAAGCTGCTGCTTTTTAGAACCCTAGCTGATATGAATGGGAAGCTCTTGTTTATCAATGATTTAAGGTATGGAGTAGACAGGGTTGCTATTTAACTTCAAATATATTCATTTACAACTTGCTAAGCATACAGACAGAGGAGCTGCTGAAAACAATGCGCAAACAATTGCATTACACAGTCATACCACTATATCTGACGCTATGCTGTTAAGTTAACGTCCTTACTTAAGGTTAGAACGTTCTGCGCCATGAATAATGGGTTGCGATAAATGATTTTATCCTAGGAATGTCACCAATCATGTAAAATGAGTTAGATACACAATTATGTTAAGCGAGCCGTATATATTTTTGGAGGCCACCCTTGCGTTTCACAGTGTTGAAATAATCTTGTGAAAATAAGTCAAGCTGTAGCGTTGTACTGACAACCAAAAGAAAGATGACTGATGGTCACTCTCTTGTTAAGGTGGGACTCCTTTATTATATATATTCTGTTTAAGGGTATTAAATTATTGGAAAGAAAATTTGTTTAATTCAATTATCTCAATAGAAGAATGGAATAAAAAAATACCCTGGAAGGACCTTTTTTATCGTGTGCAGCAAGGCATAAGACTGGGAAGGTTTTTGGAGTAGTTCAAGTGTGGTTGATAGGGCAGGTTTATGATTCATACTAGTTAACATCACATTATTATGCTATTTTAGCACTACGAGAGCAAAATAAAATGCAACATAGCGCTGAGTTTCGCTGACGGTTCAATTTGGAGGAGGTGACGTATACCGCTGCAGTCCCTGCTGACTGCCATCATCAGCCCGATTATGCTCACTGCCGAGCGAAGGCCTCTCCAATACTCCTCCAATTAACCCGATCATGTGCTGCCTGCATCCACTAGACCCCTGCAAACTTCCTAATCTCATCCTCTCATCTGATGCTTACTGATTTCTGCTATGACTTCCTTCCCTTGGAATCCAATTTATTACACTTAGAGACTATCGGCTATCCTCTCTTTACACTACATGCTCCGACCATGCCCATTTCTTCTTGATTTCTACTAGAATATCATTAACTCGAGTTATACTTCTGTCCCACTCTGCACGCTTCTTACATATTTACGTTTGATCTATTATTTTCCATTCCATAGCTCTCTGCTTTGTCCTCACATTAAGTACTCTTTTCGTTAGCCTCCACGTTTCAGACTCATAGGTGAGCCCCGGTAAGATGCTTGCTTTGTCATAAGCCTTGCTCTTCAACGATACCTGTAAGCTGATATAGTTACGATCTGCGAGTGCTTTCCAAATGCGCTTCATCCCAATGCTCTCGTAGTTATGTACGTACTACCTTTAGTGATCCGCATCTACTTTTACTATCCCTCCTAAGCAGATATGTTCGCCTACCACTCCAGTTTTTTTTGCTACCTGTTGTAAACTGCAGTCACTTTCCGAGGCGGTTGAACATTACTCTGGTCTTCTGCACGTTGATTTTAGTCCTACCTTCGTGCTTTTCATCTCTCAATTAATAATTCCTTGCAACTCATCCCCTGAGGTACTTGGCAAATTTCATCAGCGCATCGCATAATACTCAGATATTCTTCATCGACCCTTATCCCTAACTGCTACTATTGCAAATATTTGAATACCTCCTCTAAGTAAGCGGTGAACATTACTGAGCAGATCTGGTCTCCTTGCCTAATACCTTTCTTCATGAAAATTTAAGTAATTTCTTAATGGATAACTATGGAAACTGCGTAGCTGCTACAGATATCTCCCACCACTTCCACATATAGCTCATCTACAACCTGATTTCGCAATGTATGCTTAACTGCCGTGATTTCGAGTTAGCCAAATGATTTATTTTTATCAGTGAATAATATACGTAAGGCTGGCTCCATTCCGACCATTTTTCTATCACCTGGTTAATAGTGGGGATATGAACGATGGTAGAATTAATACCCTTCCCGAAAGCCAGCTCGATCCTTTATATGTTCGAAGTGTAAGGTAACCCTACGTAATGTAAGTAAATACTTTGAAGAGACGAATCATGTTCATCTAGTAAAACCTACAGAGAGTTGTTCCTTATTTTATATTTTTGTTTGAATTCCGCAGTTTATTCGTATGTAGTATTATGAAGCTGTTATAGCTATTTATCTCGGGAGAAAAGTGTCACAGTGGAACCATCGTACAAAATGCAGCTCTTAAGAACACAGACAGAGGACGAGACGAAACAAACTGAAGGCGCTGTAACCCTTTTTGAAAAGAGCTCATAGAAATATTTCCGCCTTTTTACCCCCATTCAGTAACTCGCGCAATGAAAAGGCTTCCACGTAACAGTAGGGAAACATGCTTCGACAAGTCTCTTAACTAATATAATCGGCTTTCGTTTTGAGCTGTCTCCCAGGAGGGATTTAGCATGTGCAGTAAGCGAATGATATGTGGCACCAAACGAAACTATTGCCTAAGGGGTAGCTGCTGCTCTCCGTTGGGGAACTATTTAAGAAATCTAGAGGGGCAAAAGCAGATTAATTAAGGCCGTTATTATATTCGTACAAGCTGACACGAATGGAGTTTAATACGAGAATATGACAACTCTTGTAGACAGGACGTGCTGGGTTGTTAAGCGCGTCCACAGACAGACGATTTGTGAATAATTTTCCTTTTTCCTAGAAAGTAAACTTAATGGTTTGTGGAGCTTCCGTCATGCGCGCATCATTGCGCAAAAGTAGACACAATGTTGACCGACGTTTCTACATATTCGGATTGGTCGATGCGCGGACTGGAATGCAAACCTTTTGGGTTTCATTTTCCTCTGAGAATGAAAGCAAAATCAGAATGAAAGCAGATAAAATATGTAACGTAAGAGTGTTATAGAAGGTTTAATCTAATTAAAGTATAAAGAATTAGAGCCAGATATGAGATCAAGGCCACAAACATTTTGGTAAAAGCTAAAGGAGATAAATCAAATAGAGCGCAGGAACAGTCTGAAGTATGATCAACGAAGACGGCACACCTCATGTACAGAGGATGCTTGTATTATGCGATATAATTCATGTCGAGGTGTCGGGGAGTAAGTTGGCACTAACAGAGGAATGATCGGAAAGCAGCTCAGGAGTATGTAATTTGGCACGCGAAGAGCGTCACTGAGGCAGCGATATGGTATAGAAGGGAGTGCGTTAACGAACGGTAATAAGCCTGTATTGCAAAATATTGCCTTGAAAGATGATGCAAGGGTAGAAAAAGTGAATGTAAAGGGGAAATGGTTTTAAAAATTTAGTTCACTGCCATTGAATTTGCCACAAATACAGCACTAATAACAGCTGTGGCTTATGACTGATTGGGGTTTAAGTGCCTGCCAAGAATTGTATTCTGTGTGATAGTCTGGTAATGAAGACAATGATAGTGAAAGGGATTGATGCTAGAGCAACTTCAGAAAAAGAGCGTCTTTTCACTGAACAAGTTGTTCTCAAGGCCTGTTTTTCAAGCATTACACCCATCAGCCAGTCGCGCACCAGGGCAGGGAAAAGCTTGAATATACACACCAGTTGGCAAAGCCTGTAATGGGAATAGAACCCTACATGAAATGGATTCTTGAACTGTTAGGTAGCCGCAGTGGTTCCATGATGATCTGTAGTTGTCCCCGTTGAAGCGCACAGAAGAAAGAAATGTTGTGACTGTCACCAAAACATCAGCAACTTAATATGGACAATCTAGGACAAAATATTAGGTGACACCTAAACTCTGCCTTAAAAAGTATGACGGTATAAAGTCTACGGTGGTCCATTCTGCTGCCGGAGTCCTCGGTGCATATTACTTCAAATATGTAGGCATTGTTGTGTTATATGTTGTTAGCTCAAAACTAGACACAACCTCTCTTTAACTAAATCGAAAAAAACATGCTTCGTATGTAGCTCTCTTCCTCTGTGTCTCTCGCGATCAAAGGGTCACATTTTTTATTGGTTTCTAACTGCTGCCTCTTTTATTTCAGTGAAATTCTGTTAGTTTACAGTATGTCATGTCATATTTATGTTCTAGTCATGTAGCCACCTGATGTATAAAGTTTATATAATGCGTTGATCTCTTTGAATCCACCTTGGCTTGACGACCTTATTGAACCACGAGGATTTTCAACACACAGTGCTAACAACTACGAAGCTGTGTCTTCCACTAGACGGAAGCCTTGAAGCCATTACGATAGAAAAGTAACGGACTGACTCCCTACCGCCATCCTCATTCCATGCTCCGAGCAGCGCCGTATCGTATGTAGACGCCACTTGAAGATGCACTCTTAGTGTGGAAATCGGGGCAGTCAGAAGTGCATGCACAGATTGTGAGAACATGCTCAGGGGGAAGTTCCGATGCCTGGAGTTAAAGAAGAGGGGTGAAGTCCCTTATTTCTGTCCCCACTAGTACATATACATATAGACCTCTACGTTTTTGATGCGCAATGGAGTATGCGGGCGGAACGGCATCAATGATGACATCAGCGACGTGAAACCGCGAGACTGGGCTCAGAACCGTTAGCCATAAAATGTATCTAGGAAATCGATAAGCGATATTTGCCATTCTTGGATTTTTAAAACCAGACGTGGTAATACAGTGCTATGTCTGATGAATTTCGAGGGCCTGCATGAGGGATGCTTAGAGAGTGGCGGTACATGAAACTTGCTCCACCCCTTTTTTAAAATTGTCTTGTGTTTTCCTTTATGCTTACTCCCTTACTGAGCTCATTGTGAGCATATGAATTGCAAAGATAAATATTTGGTTTAGCGGCATTGTTTCCCGTCTTGTGGTCTAGTTGGTGCATATATATATTTTTAATGTCATCCTCTAGTTTCTCTTCCTTTACTCCGTTTTACGCCCAATTATTATATGCCACTTCTGACGGCATGTCCTATTTATTGAAGATTCAAGTTTGGGAAAACGTAACGAGCTGCTGATTTCATCGAACGAAATGAAATAATTGGCAATTTTACGAATATGAGCTAGTTTTGTTATTAAGCAACAACGTCATTAATATGTTCAGAATAAACAACAGATGATTACGCTTCCTGGTATAGTACGCTCCCTTAAACAATGCCCATTTGGTGCTTCCGACACTTGCATGCAGTGCAGTCTTTGTCTAATGCGACCCAAGGATTTTTGTTCGAAGCCCAGTAAATAGGCTCGTAAAGCAACTCTAGCGTTCGAAATCTCGTAGATGACAAATATTGCTCTCATTATCCTCTGGCTTACGTTTATATTAAACTACTACTGCCAGCAGCTGCGTTACCGTGCTTAGAAGTGACCTCTTGGACTGTATACTTTTCAGAAAGACTGTACATCTTAAGTAACTTGAGTACTTACATATCAGCCTGAAAGCGATTCCTCTTGGATTCAGCAACCACTGAGATCCTACAGCAAGTACCACTGATTTAAGAAAACGATATCAAACGAGCGACCTTTTCTTTTTCTGCGCCCGCAGCAACGAAGAGTACCCCGATCATGCCTCCAAAGAGCCTTCCATTGGCGGTCCTGTGCTGGGTCTTCCTTGCACAACTCGCGGTGATCAACTCGCAGGTACCCGACGCCCCCTGTGCAGCATGGTGTGGACCTTACTGCCACTCCGTCGGCTGGAACGGAGGGCAATGCGTCTTCGGGTCATGTATCTGCTGGCTTCCATAAAAATGTCCGAAACGTGTCGCTTCGTGTGACATAAACTGCATAGAATTATGAATTGCGGCTTGCATTCTTATCTTCATACCTAGACAAGGTAATCTTACGTGATTTTCAAGACCCTAAATTAGCACAAAAAGTAAAATAAAAAATATAATCATAAAATACCTCTTGCAGCAGTCAAAGCTTTAAGCTTCCTTGGATATAATGAAGTCCTTTCTCAGCACTCCGCGGTTCCCCCTAGAGAAACAGCAGGTTGTGGAGTAGGGGACCTCTGTTGCAAACATAATGTACCACATGAATCGGTTGAGCAGCACGTTGGCACAGCTGTTCCACATTTCCCATTGAGACATCAGTATATGTGGCATGTGTGTTTTGCTTGTGAAAGTAGTGGCTTTCTAGATCTGCGCTCAGTGTCTTTATACCGATTACAGTACGAAGCAGAAATCACCAAGAAATATTAGAGGGATTTAGAGCGCCAGAGAGGTACTAGCGTAGACGTATACTGATTTACCGGACACCTCCTGCGCACGCGCATTAACAGCGGTGGGGGCAATCATGGCCAGCGCGCATGTGCAGGAGGGTTTCGGTAAGCCGATATGGGTTACCGTTAGTACTTCATGGCTCTGTTAAAAGCCCCTATTCTCACTCCGGATATAGGTAGTATTGATCAGATATTTAGTGCCCCCAAACAGGCTTGGTAATAATGATGAAGGGGTGTTCTTGGGCAGCTAAGCTGACTTCAAGACATTAACTCACATTAACTCTAGTGTTTTACACAGTTGAACAACTTTGCCAATAACATAATTATGAAGATCATACCGTTATATTTTTGCAGACATAGAGTTTACTGGCTGAAAAATACTTATGATTAAAATTAGTAAGTTGATAACTCACAAATAGCAAAGTAGTTTAGTTATTGAAATTTATTCCCCATTATTCCGATGGTTTGTACGAAGTAGGAAACTGCAATGCGACATCATCATTACAAGCATTCTTTTTTAAACTATCAATAGTGACAGCAGTCACGGTTAATGTGAATACTGAAATTCCATTGGTTGAGATAAGCTCTTTGGCTATGTAATAAAGCCTGATTTTTCGTAGAGCTCTGCTACTCCTTTGCAGAGCTTATAGACATGCTTTAGTCTATGAGATGCTGATTCAACTGAGAAAACATTTTTCTCTGGCGACAGGCTCAGCACTTCTAGCACAAGGTGCTTTGTTTTGAAGTAAACTGTCTGAATGATTTCAAATGTTGCTTGCAACCGATGCAGCCCCTTCTCTGTTTGCTTGATTACATTTACATAATTACAATTACATAATTGTTTCCTTTAAAGTAGAGGGCTGCTGCTTATGTGCTATGAATGCGAAACCAATTCTTCAATTATCTAATTTAATCTAGCATAATTCAAATTCACCTTTTATCTAACCTAATCCACATTAATTCAACGTAATTCTTGCTAAAACAACGTAATCACCCTTAATCAAACGTAATCCATCATAACCTTACTTATTCGAAAGTAAACATCCCTAATACCACGTAAACTGCCATATTCGAGCTTAAATCACCCTAATCCGACTTAGGCCGCACTAATCTAACAATAATGCTCCTCGGGATCCTCTGAAAACTTAGCTTAATAGAAACAGTCGCTGTATGCTCGCACGTACGCCCGCAATGCAAGGAGCACGGTTAGTTCGGAATTGGCTATAACGAGCGCAATTGGTGAAATGGGACTTTTTGTGTCCTTTTGTACGATTCGTACAATCCTAAGCCATGCATGAACCAGCAATCTTTGTTTTGATCATATTAAAAGACGTGCACTTGAACAGCCTCCACTTTTCCGTGCGCTAGCGGGCGCGCTCTACAGCAACTGGCTATCTTTTTTGCCCCCTCAAGATGGCGTCGCAGAGGCTTAACTCGACGGGCGCGCCTACCACTTCAGCAGCTTTTTGATAACTTCCTTGGGGAAGAGCATAGAATCAGAAAAGAACAGGAGTGCAGTTTTCCTCGAAACTTAACTTGATAAAACAAAAATGACTTTCTCTTTCTTATGAACAGCAGACTCTGCTTCGTTCCTGCTTAAAGAGTTATACAAATAGACGAGTTTTGACGAAACGCTTTCGCGTTGCGAAGTTGCAGCTCTTCACGAAGTTGGTAAAGTAATTTTTTTCTCAATTCCCATGGCATGTTTTCTCAAAGCACGGGTGTAATTTCATTTAGGGCTAAGTGTCATTTGTTGCTGACTTTTTCATGAAGTATGAATATTCTGTTTGAGTCTACAAATGTAACTTGAATGCCACTGCTAAAAATCAAGAACACACTCCTATACCAGGCGTTGCGGGTAAAGATTAACCGCACGTTTAGAAATGATGCAGTGCCCTAGAACACAGTGAAACCAACTGAGGGTTACTGAGACCTGCGTGGTCTAGTCTGCAGTAGTTTTATAGTCCTGCAAAGGTAAAGTATTCTAACAAAATTTCGCTATATTTACACTCATTAACTGAACGAATAAAGTGTCAACGCAGAAGCTAAATACAGCTCTGAAAGACATATGGTTAAAATGCTTGCCCCAATTTGTGGTTAAATGACCCGAGCACTGACCGAACCTTGTCATGAAATTATGCTCAAAAAGGGGGGGGGGGGGGGGGGGGCTCGCTTCATGTTGTACAGATTGAATGCAAAATCCGGGCAGAAATATACATAATTATAGTCTGACAGCTTAAATCGTAGAAAGGAACATCAAGTGTGGAAATGCGGTGAAACGCTGGAATCATATGTGCAGACTACCACATAACCATGGACAATATCACCGATATCCTTAAAAGCATGTAGGTGTAATTGTTTTTTTTGTGTGTGCGCTCGTCATATTTTATTTGATTGTTTTTGCTTTTCAGTGCATCTGGTAGTTAAAGCGAATGTTCTCTTTGCTTAGCCGATGACGTGAGTCCATATTTTATCACCACATGATGCCACAGTGTCAAACCTCGCGCTCAGTACATGCGCAAAGCCCCTTCAGGTAGAGTGCGATAGACACATTGTACGCTATAGCGTAAACAGCTGGTTCGGTAGAAAAAGCGTCGCTGATACTGTCGCTCAGAATGGAGGATAACGTGTCGAAAAAAGTTTGCACGTGAGTTTGTATCAAAGTTATGACGTAACCGCTCTTTCCGGAGCGTTCACGGTGGTGTCATACAATTTAGCTTCCAATTTAGCATCCATCTGCTAGTCAATCTGGAGGCTTTAGTTCTGGTAGGGACTTGAACCAACGACATGTGCCCCTCCAGTTGCATGATATGTACTCCAAGTGGAGGTGTTCGCCAAGAACTACACCGGTATTGCGCCCTTCTTTCCTCGAAAGCAAAAACCAAGGTGTTTAATTTTTTGCTAACGTCTGTGACAGTCTCTGAATGAGAAACAAAAAACCCCACCGGATGAAAACAATGCTTAAAGGTATTATCAGGCCTACTTTGAAGGCGAAACTTAAAAGTTTTCCTAATATTTTATTCAGCGGGGTGTGCCTCTGAACGCTGAACCAAACCTCCTGCCCCATTGGAACTTTTGTAGTGTACAACATATGTTTTAAACCTTGTAAAAATGCTACATTACATTCCTGAATGGTGCCGGGGTGTAAATATTTTCACCAGCTCATTTCCCAAGTAATCTACACCTTCTGAAATAACTCTTTATTTCTGAAGCCAATATAATATGTAATAAATATTAACTCATTACCTTCACTAAATTTATTCTTGAAGTTATGTGGACCACAGTTTACTGTAAGTAGAGAGGAGCTGGAAGTGACAAAGAAAGACGGCTGCTTAAATCAAGTATTGTCTTCTGATCAGGACCACGAAAGAAAAATAGCTAATAGAACTGGATTTGAATACAGCGCATTTGGGACGTATTACGAGTTCATGAATGCAACTTTCAGTACCTCTGATAAAAAAAGTATAACACAGCTGTATATTAACGGTAGTTACCTATGGGGAAGAAACGTGGATGCTGACGGAAAGATTTTAACTTTAATTTAAGACTGTGCAGATAGAGATAGAACTGAAAATGATTTCTTGTAACGTTAATAAAAAGAAAGCGTGCAGAGCTGGTCAGGGAAAGAACGGAAGTTACTGACATCCTTCGTCAAAATCAAGCAGAAGAAATGAACATAGACAGGGCACGTAGTGCGAAAAGGGGATAACGTATGGTCGCTAAGGTCAACAGACTGGATTTCAAAGCACGGCAAACGTACCAGAGAGTGACAGAAAATTAGGTGGGCAGGATGAGATTAGAAAGTTCGCGTTAATCAAGTGGATGCCGATAGCACAGCACCGGGCTAGTTGGAAGACTAGAGGCGGGGTCTTCGCCCTACTGTGGGTGCAGTCCGGCTGATGATGATTACTCTGCCACCATCTAACCGCGGCAGGATCCGTTCACTTGCCTGCGAACGCGTCCTCAGTATGCTTTAATGATGCCAGCTTAGAGGCGTACGTAATGGAGCCGGGAAACTAGCTCCTCTGAATTTCTGCGCAGACATCGTCATTCACGGGAGTATACTTAAATCCCTCGTCAAGTGTCGAGTGTGTGTCGTCTTCTAGTTTCGATAGCGGAAATAGGGCGGAGATACCGCGAAATCTGGGAAAGAAAACTAGAATTTAACCCAGGTAACTAGGCATTTACCCTTATTGTCATGATAATCCACACTGCCCTACTATACGCCCACTGCAAGCCAAACGACCTGCCTGTAGTTTTTGTTTTTAAGAAACCCGGTCCTGAGACAGCTGTGGTCACCATATCCCCACACACTTTGTAATGTTATCCGCCTTCAAATCTGTCTTCATAAACATAGGCTTGCCGTTTCTAGGGAGTCAGTC
Organism: Amblyomma maculatum; assembly: GCA_023969395.1. NCBI lineage: Eukaryota > Metazoa > Arthropoda > Arachnida > Ixodida > Ixodidae > Amblyomma > Amblyomma maculatum. The sequence goes on from JAJIZL010013971.1 coordinate 116,201, forward strand.
TGTCACGCTTACCTACCATTGGTTATCTTGCCTTCTAATCGTACATGCCCATAACTACTCCTTGATTTAGACCATGATGTCACTGTTTCTTCTAGTCTCCTGACACACTCTGCACGCTTCCTATCTCTCAACTTTACACTCGTCTTCCTTTACTTGCATAGCTCGCTGTGCTGTCATCAATTTCAGTTAACTCATTTTGATTAGCTTCACGTTTCTGCCCCATAGGTGAATACCGATAGGTCGCAGCTACTTATACATTGAACAGATACAACTGTCCGCGTCCCATTCGCAAAAAATTAATACAGTGAAGAATTGGCCGAAAACATAAATGTGCACGCGTGCCAGTAATAATTTTTCTGTCAGTGCCGCCATTTCGCGGCCGCTTAAGATTGCACCTTAAGTTCAATCGTTGCTGATGGGCTCTAGCACGCTATGTCGCGCAACCACAGGCACCACCATGGTCCTCTTTATCGATATTTTACTATGCAAGTGTGTCTATCATCACTTGGTGAAGAAAGGTAGCCGCCCGATAGCCGAGCATGAAGTCCATGTGACGGAAGGACTCCGGCGGAACAACGTAGTTAAGGGCAACAATTGCGCCCAGCTTTCCGACGAGGTCCGCTACGTCGTCTATGTCGGCGACCGTGTCTCCTCTCGAAGAGAACAGCGCCACAGGTACGCTGATCCGTTCCAGTGGGTATGCCGGGGGTGTCCGCTAAGGAAAAACAAAATATTCACTTTGCCAAAGCAAAAGTCCCTATAGGGAACCCTAGTGTTTTTAAGGCACTGCTACTGTACTAGAAAAACTAATGTTGACAATAGCAGTCATATTTGGTAGAACACGGTGCTTAAGGACGACGGAGAGAAGACCATGATGCATACTGACAGCGCTTGTCTGTGGGCATCTTGGTCTTCTGTCCCTCGTCCTTTAGCGCTGTGTTCTACCAATTATGACTCACTACCAACTAGCACAAATGACCATCCTACTACAATAACAGTCATTTCATGCCTAGCCCTCACATTTCCGAATGCGACTTCGATGTGATCAAATCTCATCCATACAAAGCGTACTTTCCAGAAATGGGTATAAAAGTATTTGGTGAGATCTGAATAATCCTTTCTAGAAGCATATCGAGCACGGCTCACGAATTGAATGCAGGAAGGTGTTCTCTTGCATGGATAGGTAAGCGTATTATGAGAACTGCGGTGCAGCTCTTGTGTCAACTTTCATCCGTTTAGATTGTGAGCATGACCACTTCAAAGCATGATCGCAAAGTTCTTAAACTGTGTTGATTTGTACAGATAAATAGTTGGTCTGACAGGAATGAGTAGGAAGCATACTGAGACCTGGAAAATAGCGCGGAGGCCTAATGAGAAAATTCGGACACTCCATCGATAGGGTGTAATTATTCAGCGGGAACGTTTGGCCTTCTGTGTTTAATCCTGAGAGCATTGACAGATATCTGAAATTTCGAAAATTTCACTCGCACCACGTTAATTCGCCTGTGCTGCTGGCTGGCAGATAAGCGCGAACAGCTACTTATTACGCCATTTTCTGCTGCCCCCATTCGGTATCGTAGGCGGAAATACGTACTTTTCCGGGGGTGGGGGTGGTAAAAAGATGCAAAGAAAAATAGGGTATTCAGAGGTAGAGATGTAGGACGCAAAAAATTTTGGCGAAGGGGGGGGGGGGGGGGCTTTATTGACAAAAAGCACTATAACCTTCGGCACCCCCGCGTCCTTATTGGCTGCTCGCATGCCCCCAATACTTATCCGCGATAGCGCGTTTCGGCATTTGGAGATCGTAGGCTCGACCTGGCTGTCAGCCGGGTACGCATCGGTTTCTTCACATGCACGCTGACTCGTTCTTTGGCTTAAAGCTCGCCTTTGTTGGTGGACTGCTTGAGGGAAAGAGGGTGTCTTCAAACGCTGCTATTTAGAGCTTGAATAAGTACCTTTTTAGAAAAAGTGACAATAAGCTTTGGCATAAAAGACAGGTTTCGGTTACTTGCATCACCATTTCTCTACCGCGAATATGAGGATTCTCAAGTAATGCACATCAAGAGAGCGGAGCTCCAGGACCGGCTAAATCTTGCACCCCGGTGAACACCGCTGGCTATTCGCAGATCAGGAGATTGGACCGAGCACATCTGAATGCGAGACGGATGCCTTGTCGCAAGTCTATCGAGTCAGTGCCAAACTTAGAGTGGTGGGCTTTGAAGGCGCATGTTCGTTTCCCAAAGCAACCGTCCTAGAAATCCTAGGGGCAGGACGATGGGCCAGTTGCAGTGCCACGTATTGTGCTAGGACTTGTTCTAAAGTAGACTGGCCTGCTATCTTTTCACTTTTTCACGCACTGAGTTAGCGTTCTCAGTGGTGTGTATACTGCAATTATTCATGTTTGGCGTACCAAGATATGAAAGGAGATAAACGCTCTCGGATTTGTACAGTGTGGTAGTAAACAACTCCAAAAATAAGGGAAAGATGTATGATAAACAGCGAATTAACCACGGCTGTTTATTTCGCAAAACAATAGGCCCAAATGCCTGCAGAGAGCCTTAACAGATTACTGAAGTCAGACGATCTTTTCCGTTCATTCATGATCCCTGAAAGCAAAGCGCGCTCACCTGCCCGTACTTTCTCATGTTATGCAGAAATCCATCATCATACATCAGAAAGTTCTTAGACTTGCTTATCTGAAATTAACAACAAAAACGAGAAATATGAATCCTGGAAAGTACTCAAGGTATCGGCGCTGATTCGTAAGGTGTATTCCCAAAAAGGCTGACAAAAATATAAATTAGGAGGCATAGCGATGTACTGGCGTCATACACAGCTTTAAACTATCACTGCACATGGTACAAATTTAATAATAAAGCGCATTGCATTTCTACATTTAAAAATTGAGCCAAATTCCTAATGCGATGAGATCAAATAAAGTTTCGCACCTCAAGGTAGTCAAGTTGGTAGTTGGAAACTAGAGCAGGAATAAATATCAGCTCCATACTAGTAATCAATGTGATCTGCCAACACGAACATGCCGCACTAACTGGTCTACCGAGGCATGCTTGCGATGTTTGCTCTTAATAATCTCCATTCACAACTGTCATCGCCCACGCTTGCCCTCCTCCACTATATTTTGCCTTACACTTCCATCTTTGCCTCTTCAGTCGCTGCCCACAGTATTCTCTCTGCGACGCTGCAGTCAATATCATTCATAATGGTCACTATAGGGACCGGGCGCCCGTTGTATGGCGCCACCGTCGCCTCGGTGGAACAGCGCCGCCCGCGGCGGAGTGCCGAAACAGAGGAATGCTGAGGCAACTGAGCGGCGCAGTCGTTTCCGTTCTGCGAGTCGTTTTTGAGCCTGTCCCTACCCGTCCTTTTGCGGTGTGGCTTTGAGAGCTTTGAGCTGCTTTGAGTAATCGCAAGGAGTATTTTTTGGGTGGGAAATCTTGAAAAAGAAAAGGACCGTTCTCGGCAGGGCGTGCGTGTTTTTTTTTTAAACCGCCCGGCGCATGGTATTTCTGTTATATACTCGAAAATGCCGCGCGCGTGATTTCACCATGCGCGAGGAACACCTTCGTTAGGCACTTGTTAAGGCAACTTCGAAGACGGAAATTGCGCCTGCACTGCGCGTCCATCTTATATTAGGTCTAGTCGAAACCTGCCTGAAGATTAAATACCGCCAAGCTGTGTAGCCGTGGCGCCGTAGTAGTGGTAGTTGTAATGGTCAGCGTTCATGTAAAATGAAAAAGATGCTGCACCTGCCTTTTTTGGTAATAGCTAGGCTCAAACGATTCAGAGTAGAATAGTAGCAAATGACATTCCAGCTTCAACCTTGTAACGAGAGCTGTAAAAGGAGAAAAATAAACAAGCAAGACAAAAGTAGGATCTTATTAATGGTTGGAATAGCAAACAAACTTATACTTTCCGGACTTCCTGCACAATTATGCCACAATAGCTCATTGAACCCGGCCTTGAGACTATCAAACTTAATCATAATATAAGCCAAATGAGTAATACCACCTCAGCATCATGTTCTCTCAGCGCAGGAAGTTCAATGCGATTGACCGCACGTGCCTTGAACATCTGAAGGCAATAGTCCAATACTGTCAAACTGTTAAATACAATCGAAACAAAACACACACAGTGTGATGTGTTGTAAGATAAGCCACCGTCAATTAAGAGAGCGTTCTATTGTTTAATGAATCCCTCTGATGGCTCGTTCGCTAAGGTGGTCTACTTTCTCAGTGTACCACGAACTTGCGGGGCCGATACCTAGCTGACCTCGATACCTGATGAGTGGGAGGGGACACGACCATGTATGTAGTTTTCTATTTGCACCTAAAGGAATCGGATAACTGAAAGCCATTCCTTTTATAATTTTGTCACTGCAGCTTGCCGGACTGCTGCTAAATCTGTTTACATTGGCCATAGAAGCAATTTCTGAGAGAGGTAAAACGGTCTTGTCATACTACGCCACAATCAGGAAATCTCACGTTCACTAAAACGCCGATGAGAAACACATGTATTTAGACGGGCCAGGAAATGGACGCTGCTGAGAAAATGCGTAAAGCCGTCTCAGGTGCAACGTGAATGCGAAAAAAAAAACTGCTACACGGCCTTCGAAATAAAAAAAAATGCTATGTTTATGCAGGTTTCCACAAATTAAATTGTATTTTTTTTCTTGTTTGACTTTTATATGAAGCCGATGGCAGATTTTATGACCATGTGGTATTGGTTGAGCTGTGAAATGAGTGATTTTATTAGGCGAAATGGACAAGCCACAAACAAATGTTAACAAATTAGAAGAGTATCAACGCAGAGCTTTCAGCGCATTTTCATTCGTTGAAAAACGAAGAAGAAAAATGACTAGATCATGGTAATAGGAATTGTTCATGTCTCCTATCTGCTCTTTCTGTTAGGAGAAAAAAGTAAATTATCTTTGACTATGTCAGCGAAAATATCTGCACAAACATTGTCTCTGCCCATCACTGAAGCCGTAACGCAGCCCGAACGACGATGGTGGAGCTGCCTTTTCTTTTCCGTGCTGGGGTTTTCTTGTACACAGGCGGGGAAATGCTAACGTTGCAACTTACGCTGTTGGGTTACTTCGATTTCCAATTGTCAATAAAGTGACTACAGATGAAGGAGTGCGGCTTCGACTCCGAGACTCTCGTGCCGTCACTCCTGGGGAACAGAAGGCACTGAGCATCCGGTAGCAAGCGGAATTTTAAAAATTCGGCACTTTCCATGACCACACAGTAACCAGATACGTAGATTCGTGCCTTTGCCTTTCAAATAATCATGCTTAGGTCACCCGCCACTCATGCTTCTGTGGAAACCCGTAGAAATGAATCGACTTAAGAACGTCCGACGAGTCTGCGTGGCTGCCAGCGGAGTCGACAACGCACCACGTTTCGCCTGCCTTGTTTGGCCAGACTTCATTTCACTGGACATATTCACACAACTAGCCCAACTTTCTGTTCTCTTGAGGATATATTCACGCACAACGTCATCTAAGCCTTACGATTTACAATTTCCACACAAACCAACGACAAACAGTATACGCTCCAATGCGCTGGCAATGCGCCGGCCGAGGCCGGCGCATTCCGGCGATTGAGCGATGCGCCGAGAGGCGGCGCCACCCGTTCAGCTGTCCGGTCCCTATAGTTTGCAATCACTGTATTAAGGGCCTTCCGGGGCACCAGATCTTGGGTACACGTTAAGTAAGCTACACCTTCAACGCAGGAAGCAATGACACTAAGGGGTCCGTCGTGATTCCAACGTGGACATTCACAAGATTTTTGAGACGTAATTCTTTCAAGGGCAATATTGTGCTGCAGGAAGCCGTGCAGGATATTACGCTGCTTTCTGGTGTGAACACTCAAAAGGTCTAAATGAACCGGACAAAGCCGATTCCCTGCTTAGAGAGAAAGGGTAAAAACGCAGAGGCAAAAAGTAGAAGACCAGTTACGAATTTGCCATTCAAAACTTTCCCTTTCTCTTTCATAATCGACTCGACTCGCACTCTGTCGAGTTCATGTACACAAGATCAGTGGCAAGCGGCGCCCCGGGTCACTTTATAGGTTTCCACCGGTTACGCCGACAGTGACGGTGAGTCTGCTCAAGTAAGCAGCAGGTATTAAAAGTTCGAAACTATCACCCTAACATGTTTCCTCAATGGCACATGGCGCACGCGTACTATACACTACTCTATGGCAGCAGTTGCGTGTGCTATATCACCTGCCGTTTATAGAATATTTGTCATTGCCCTGAGGAGGGACTGCACACGGCTGAGATTGCCCTGGACTGGGTTGCGTGCGAAGCAGAAGTAATCAAAGTAATAAAAAGAAGTAATCAAAGGATGAAGTAATCAAAGAAACCCTACGGAGTTGCTTCTTGTCAATGTTACTCCACTCACTTGCACAAAATGACGGAGGTTTTGAAACGACGTGCCAATGGAAGAGTGCGCCCAATACACTGGCGTTCTTGTCTGAAACGAAAAGATTGTTATTAGAAACAGAAAAACTGTATGCAGTTTAATCGTCATCAGCCGTGCTAAACCACTCCAATACTCCTCCAATTAACCCGGTCCTGGGCTAGCTGCATGCACCTGACCCCTGCGAACTCGTTAACTTAATCCACCCACCTGACTTTCTGCCGCCATCTGCTATACTTTCCTTTCTTGTAACCAATTTGTTAGCTTTTAAACCATCGGTTATCCTCTCTTTGCACTTCATGTCCTGTCCATGCCAATTTCGTCTTTTTAGTTTCGACTAGAATTTAGTAGAACCCTTTTCGTTAGCCTCCATGTTTCGGCCCCTAGGTGCGTATAGGTATGGTGCAACTGTTACATACTTTCCGCCTGAGGGATACCTGTAAGCTGCTAGTAATAATTTTCGAGTACTTGCCAAATGCGCTCGATCCCACTTTTATCCATCTAGTTACCTCCCTTTCGTGGTCTGGATCAGCGGTTACTACCTACCCTAGGTAAATATATTCGCCGACCACTTCCGGTGCTTCGCTACCTAACGTAAACTGCTGTTCCTTCCCTAGACTGTTGAGTATTACCTTAGTCTTGTGTACATTAATTTTAGGCCTACATTTTTGTTTTTTTTTCTGTCTAGGATGTCAACAATTCTCTGCAGTTCATCCTCTCAGTTACTAAGCAAGGCAATGTAGTCAGGGTGATCCCATGAGAGATCAAACTGCCTAATAATTTACATGAAAGAGCACTGAAACAAAGGTAGAGGGGGGAGCCTCAGTTCGCAAGTCGAGTCGACGTTTCGACAAATCAACGTGTCTTTGTCTGGGCCTAATTATGTGATATATTAAATTTATTTTATTTTGTATATATTGCGCACATAGTACTGAATATGTCAACTGTGCAATTATTTTGCTCCTAATGGTAATTTAAGGGATAAAACAATATGAAGGATGTCACGCCACAGGCAAACTTTAACGTTAAATTGGTTCACAGGAAGGGAAAGGCGCAGTAACTGTCACACTTGCTCTGTGGACACCCGAACCGCGCCGTAAGGGAAGGGAGGAGCGTGGGAATGAAAGTGGAAAGAGAGAAAGAGGAGCCGTAGTGGAGGGCTACGGAGTAATTTCGACCACCTGGGGATCTTTAACGTGCGCTGACATCGCACAGCACACGACGCCTCTTCGTTTCGCCTCCATCGAAACGCAGCCGCCGCGGTCGGGTTCGAACCCGGGAACTCCGGCACAGTAGTCGGGCGTCTTACCACTGCACCACCCCGGCGGGGTAAGCAAACTTTTTGCGCACATCGCTGTGCCCGGATTTTGCAATGACTTAAACAAGTGAAGTCATTTTAGTCAGGAGTATTATATTTTGTGCAGTCAAACAATAGGCGGCAAAAAGTAGGTTAGTCTTATTGCTTTAAGGAAAAAGTCAAAAAGAGAGAAAGACGCGCGCCGCAACAACCGTCGTCCACCAACGAAGCGGTGGCGGGTGCAATGACGGCCTACTAGAGATAAAATACAGTGGCAGGTTAGCCACCGCCGCAAGCGGTGATGACCTACCTGTCCCAGTCCCATCAGGGCCAGGATCAGGCACCCTTCACCACCACCCCTAGGTGATTGAAATTAGTCCGTAGCCCTCCACTACGGTTCCTCTTTCTCTCTTTCCACTTTTACGCCCACCTTCCTCCCTTCCCGTACGGCACAGTTCAGGCGCCCACAGAAACACGTGTGACAGATACTGCGCCTTTCCATTCCTTTGAATCGATTATTAGTCAGCCTGAGCAGCCTCAGTGGATGGATGTGGTCGACGGATTGCTCAAAACGAAAAAGCTTTAGTATATCGCTTTAGCCAAAGGTTGGTTAGTGATTTTTATGCCTGTATGTACTTTGTTGACCTGTAATAAAGGAAACAAAAGCCGGGCGTGGCCCAGTTGGTAAAGCGCTCGGCTGGGGATCCGAGGGATGGAGTTTCGATTCCCCGGGAGGTGGAGACATTTTTTTTTTTTGGACACCGGCCCAGCGGTATGACTTAATATTGCAGCGCCACCAGCTATGGCGGTTGCTAGGCAACGGATCAAGGTCAGTGCGACTACAGCCAAGTTCCGACCACGACGAAAGCGGCTAGCTTAGTGTAGCTCTAACAGTGTTTCTGTTCACAAGCACTCAAGTCACCTCACGTAATCTCTCGTTTGTGTTTACTTCATATGGTTCATAGCAAACATCAAATCAATTGATAATTGTTCTACGAACAATATCCTGTAGCTTGAACTAAGGTTACACCATAACACGTGTAAGTGATTGCACATCTTATTTTAACAGTTGTTTTCCTTTTAACGTAATAACAAACTGTGACTCACTACCGATTCACTAAGCTTCATGCACACATATTGCAATATTTTACTTGAAAATCAACTCATCTCATAATTTCTACTGTTATGCCCATCTTGTACCTAATCTTTTGGTGCAGTAATCTAGCCTCTGCGGAATGCTGTATATGTTTTGATTTGTTCCGTTTGTGGAGCTCTTTAAGTATGTTTTATATTTAAAGCATAAGTTTAGCGTTTGCATTCTTGAGATGCCTTTAGGAATCATTCAATACCATTAAATGAAATTAGGTAGCGCGTGGGGAATAGATGCGCCTGTGGTTTTTATTGCAGAGTCCATTTGTTTTTAAATGCGAGAGAGAACTGCTTGTACATACATGACCAGTTACGTTGAGGTCATGTGAAGAAAATGTGGTGTCTCATGAACGGCAGCCAGTCGATGAATTTTCGTTCTATCATTTCCTACATTTTGAATGCGGCACATATACATACGATATGGAGGGGGGGGGGGCGAAAACAAAAAAAAGTCGCATGGTTCAACCCAAACCACAAAATATAAATTATAAATGACAACCACACAAGAAGAGGAAAAAAATAATACATACAAAATCTATGCAACGGAAGTGTGAGACAGGTAACTCAAATAGAGATAACAATTGAAGCCGCAAGGAACCACCGCCGGACACCCACCGGTAAAAATGGGTACAAGCGTCCCCGGCCTGGCGCTCGGCTTTTCCAGGGGTGTGCGTTTGGAAGAAGCTCCGTAAACCCCACTGCGCGCCCCTCCTCCGCATGTTATTGCAGATAACGTGTCAGCCGTTCAAGCAAGGTATAAAAACGAAACTTTCAAGGTCAGCTTTATAGTTATTGATGACTAATATGCTTGCAACTGATGCGGAAAAAGTTGCCGAATCCTTGCTAAGTTCACGAATATTGGCATAAGGATAGGTGAAGCTTTAGTTCTAAAGAACTGCAAAATCGGAGGCAGAAAATGTAAGCTCGCTAAAGTCTTGACCGCCTAACATGCGCAGTCGGAATAAATTTGAAGGTCATCGCGCGCGTCGACCGGCCAAGCTTTCAAGGTAACTGGCGGCCGATTTAGAAATGGCAAAAATAATAATTCACATTATTTTCTCCTTATATCTCTTACATAAGGCAAATATCAGCTCCGCAACAAACCTCCCAGCATTTCGTTTTGTTTAAAGTAAGTTGTAAGCGCTTTCTTTGCGACAACCTAGCAGCGCAGATACAACTCACGATAGATATAGCTGAAAAATTAATAGCTATGAATACATCACGCCTAATATCACCGCCTTCTTAGTGAGGCTCGAAAAAAAGAACATATAATATAGACTTGATCAAAAGGGTGTGGTCACTTAATTAAAGGAAAGGCAGGGAGAGTGAGGGATGCTGACCCAGATAGACTCGTCTACGCAAATAAAGATTCTGCGCCATAGCACTCTTCCTGTTTTTGGTGGACGCTTGCGAAGTAATCATCAAATGTTTTCTGACTGTACTTTGCTTAGACCCGCAAGACAATTGTGCTAAGTATGGATACTAGTGAACTAGTTCATTTGTAGCAATACTTAACGCTGGTTTCTCAGATTCTTATCCTCTTGATCATTACCTTGTTCAGCTGCTCAGGAGAGTTCATGAGTGTGAGGAAGAACATCAGAGAACAAGGCTGTCCTGTTAGAAAAACGCACAGAAATTGAGTGATATCTTTTGAGAAATCAGAAAAGGACAGGTAGCCGCCAATCTTCACCGGATCGAAGAGAAGCTGCAGTGGAAAAAGTCGTGCAAATCACTGACAGTGTCACGTACAGTTTTCAACACTTATCAAATTGCTTTCAGGGCATCGAGAAGAAAGAAGAGTTATCCCTTATCTTTCACCCACAACAATGAAACAATGCTGCTAGCAGGTTTTCCTGTAGTCACTTAGTTAAGCACAGTAATGCGCTACGTTGTGTTTAAATTAGCGTCTGGGTATTATATAAATATTGTCGACAGTGGTCCTAATTCAAAAATAGAAAACTTGCGAAAGGAAGTCCCAAAATCCGCCTAATTGAATATTATCGTCCAAAAGTTAGTGTTACTAATGTTGTTTTCTCGTTTGGCTCGTAAACAATAAAACAACATGCTAAATATATTAAAACACGTATTTAGTTTTTATCAGGAACTTAAGTCTACGAATAATTTAATTATCAGGATATCACGTCTGTCTTCTTTTGATTTAAATTAAAGTCACAAAAGTAAATCTCTCTTTCCTGACTAAAGCTGCTGCCTGCAGATACTAACACTCTCAAAAAGCTGTTAACTTCATTTTGGCTAGCCGAACAACCTGGGGACAATGGTCTGCTCATACAAGCAGTTTTAGGCGATTTTGCTGCATAGCCGCCAACGTACACATTCATATCAACTCATTGAATCTATTATTTTGATCACAATTGTAATTAATTCTCAAATTCAGCAGGATTTACTCTGTTGTTCGGCTTGGATAAATACGAGGAGATTCATAATATGTGTTCACATTAGGTGCCCTGTTTACCTTAGATAACGTTCAGGCGATAACTTTCAGAGCAGCATCAACATAGGAAGGACAAACTGAAGCAGCTCGAATTAGGAAATTTTTCGACGGCATCAGTGCACTAGTTGATTACATCTCAAAATGCAGCTGTGCGCCCACGGCTGTCCAAGTGGTGCTATATTCGATTGAAGATTGAAGCGAACATTTGTTAAACTAGTAGTAAAGGGCATGTACTGGTGCGTACAAAAGTAACCGGAGCACGCCATTTGTTTCTAAAATTTCTCATGCATTTCATAATTAAAACTGGCCGTAGTAGTATGTGCGAACCGGTAGTATACACCAGTGCCTTTTTACTTGTGCAAAAATTGCTTTCTTATCTCCAGTGCCGAAGGCGTGATATTAATACGAACAGAAAAATGTGCTCCGTCTACATGCGTCCGCACCTGTACGTGAATGCAGAAGCGCAAATGAGCCGCTGATAGCAGCCAATACCGCTGTCGCGTCATATCATTAAAAACATAGCTTAAGTGTCTCTCTGTATATTTTCGTCTTTTTTTACGCGGCAGTATCTAGGAATACTTACAAAAAGTAAGTCGCTGAACTGGATCAAAGGCGATAAAGGGTAGCCCACGTATGTTAAGTTTCCGACTGGACCGTAGCCTATTAAAAGATCAACCTGCGCAGACGAAACTTCATATTAGGGCCGGTTCGTACATGTAGAAAAGGATGCTATACATAGATACAGCGATAAATTATGTTTTGTGACAGCTCCGCAAGTATCTCCATACAGAATAGGAGTAGTAAATACGGCTCCAAATATTTCAACACGCAAAGCGACAGACTGTAAATGTGCTACTATAGTATCTGGTGGCTTATCACGTAGGTAAAAAAATCACGAGGGACTTTAGCGACTAAAGCAGTGAAAGGCAAACGCCTGAGTGCCGCATTCTGCTATACATCTGGTACTAATTAGCATATAATTAATCACTCAATAATTGATTACGTAAGCAGTAGGTGTGTAAGTAATTAACCAGTTAATTAGGCAATAACGGCTTAATTAGTAAATAATTAGTTATTGATAATTTATTGACATAGGGCCATATAAGCCACGCATTAGCGCATACTGTGGTGGTGCTCTGTGATTGGTCGATACCTCTATGACGTCATCCCGCCTCGGCCAATCAGAGCTGCCGCTAAACCAGGACACATTTTGTCCACGACAGCATGAGCCATTAAAGGCTTTCGCCTTAAAACAATTGAAGCACCAATATTTCGTATAGTAATATTACATAGTCTGTAATTTTTTTTTGCAGAAAACTAGTACCTTTTGAAAAACGTAATAGAATTGAGGCACTCATCTCTGAAAATATTCTGAAAATTTCAATATATTTCTGCGCGCGACACATTTAACAACAAAGGTGTAACGAGATACGATGCCTGCGACTCTCGGCACGCGGGAGCAGCGAGGAAGAAGGAGACGCAAGTATGTGGCGCAAGTATGTGGGGTTAGATCACAGTGGCACGTAAGGGGGAGAACCCAGGCAGCACCAGCCATCGGCCCAATATTGGGGATTACTGGCCCACAAGTGGCCCAATGGTGCCAGTGAGCTACCAATAATGTGCAGCCGTGCTATAACATAATCATTATTGGCCCAGTGAACTTCACCCATATCCGTTATTGGCATTCAACCGGCTAAACGCGGTCAATAATGCCCATGCATATTGAACAGCTTGCCATTATTGTATACACAATGAGACAACCTGGTCATTATTGGCCAACCAGCTGCAATGGTCTGCCAATATCTGCCACACCATGATAATACCTGGTAAATATTGTCCGTTAAATAACAACGGCTTCTCAATATTGAATTTATCTAGGCATACAGTGGTCAATAATGTCCAACCAACTTTGGCGGCTTCCTAATATTGTAATATCTTGGCTTCTACTGGTCGATATTGTCTAATGAGCCTTGTTGGCTGGCCAGCATTGCACATATCATGGCATAGGCTGGGCAATAATGTTCTGCCAATATGGCTCTCTTGTCAACATTGAATATATATTGGCATGCATTGGTCAATATTCTTCGGACAGTCATGCTGGCATGCCAACAGTGTATACAGATCGGCTTTTAGTGGTCAATATTGTTTGATGGACTGTGATGGCTAACAAGCATTGGACATATCATGGCATAGCTTGGTTAATATTGTCCGGCCATTATGGTTGTCTTGTTAACATTGAATATATCTTGGCATGCATTGGTCAATATTGCCCCACCAGCTTTGGTGGCATCCCAACATTGCATATATCTTGGTTTATAGTGGTCAATATTGTGTAATGAGCTTTGATGGCTGGCCAGCATTGCACATATAATGGCATAAATTGGTTAATATTGTCCGGCCATTATGGTTGTCTTGTCAGCTATAATAAAATCTTGGCATACATTGGTCAATAGTGACCGGCCTGTCGTGGCGGCCTGCCAACAATGTATACATATCGCATTATATTGTTCAATATTGTTCGATGGACTGGGATGGCTAGCCAGTATTGCATCCTAATGGCATAGGTTGGGCAATAATGTTCTGCCAATATGGATGGCTTGTCAACATGAAATATATCTTGACATAGATTGGTCAATATTGTCCCATCAGATTTGGTGGCATTCCAATATTGTATATATCGTGGTTTCTAGTAGTCAATATTGTCTAACGAGCTTTGATGGCTGATCAGCATTGCACATTTCAGGCTGCGGCGGCGCTAAAAAACAGTAGAAGCAGCTCTGACCGACACAGACATTTTTCAATGTGCATATATCCCAATATAACTGCTTTTGGACTAATTTCGTCCCAACTAAATTTTTCGCTGGCCCGGACATCAGTTTACATTCAACTGTAGAAGATATTCATACGCCATACGTAATTTGGGCCACCAAATATATAATGTTTTTTGGGTTTAATGTACAGGTTGTCTTAAAATTGTTTGACTGAGCTGACCACACAAAATGCACAGAAGCGCCCATCACGGAAAATGTAGAATATATTTTTCTGAATATAATTCCCGTGATTCACTAATTGCTGCGGATGACCTGCGATTATATTTGACAATTTTGGTAGAGTACTCTTATTTACGATTTTAGGCACGATTAATTGTTATGTAAAATTCTGCATATAATATCTTCGAGACAATTCCTGCAGACTAGAGGGCCGGATGTCGATCACATGTGGACGTAGCTAACACAGATAGTGTTCCAAACTTTAGCCAAGTGTTGAAAAAATTCTGACAGCACGTGGAATCTACTCTGAAGAAATTTGCGAAGGCAAGATTAATGCTGCTGTATACGGTGCATCACGTATCATTATCGTTATCAACTAAACGCAGCGTCATTACCATTGATACTGTCATCATTGTCATTATCACTAATTGCAGCGTCATTCTCGTCGCTATCATCACGGTAGACAAGGAGAATTACGAATGGTGCTTGTTTCGCGATTCAGGGTTTAGCGCAGTTGGTTAAAGCGCTAGCTAGGCTAAGAGTCCGATTCCCGGTGGAGACGATTTGTTTTTCTGATCTCGTCAAACCAGGATGATTGAAAGTGATAGACACATCAGTGCACAGATCCTGAACACATCTCGACAACAACTCTCGAGCATGGGATTTCGTTCCATGGGCCTATATATACGCATACGAGTGCACAAGCATACGTACATGCTCGAGCGCACATTTGACAAGCAAGCGTTTATTACCTGCGCAGTCAAGAAACGCAAGGTATACTCAAATGCAAAGAACGAACAGAACGTGTGAGTCGCTTGAACAAACACCAGTGGCTACGTTTGGATAGTAAACGCAGAAACGATCAATATATCCGGTGAATCCACATCCTGTAAACATTTGTCCATGATTGGAAACACGCACGCGTAGCATCATTATTTCCGCCTTGGTTCACGCAATAGAGAGAAACCCTACATATGTTCAAGCGATAGCAGAGGTGGGAGAGATCGATCGCGCTAGCCAATCAAACACTCACTGCATGATTCGCCATTACGCTAGCTGTTTCCAGCATTCAGCATCAGCACCGACCATACCCCGCCTCAGTACTAGCTGTTCGTATAGACAGATATGTTGGGCTGCTTTCAAGGCCTTCGAGTTCTAATATCTACTAAACACAAATTTGCATCTTATTCCTGTACTCTTTAGCGCTCTGCTGTGGGCTTCAGCAATAGACAGATAAAGACTGAACGACTTTGGCCATCGGTGTAGCAGCGCATAAAATATTTCAGCTCAAAGAAAAAATACAAGCAACATATATTCTACGCTATGTCTAGCTAATTCACTTGACAAGAAAAGAAACCTGAACTGTAATGGAATGGTTCGTATTCTAATGCGACGCAAATCGCACACTGCCGAAACGTGTGCATGTGGAAGATAATAAAAAAAAATCAACTGCACTACATGTGGCAAGGCAAACGAAAAAAAAAAATAAAAATTGAAAACAATTACCTACAGTGCAATGAATGCGCGCTCATGTGTCGCCAGCATATATGGTAACAAAATTGAAATTGCATAATAGTTATTTTTGTTCGAAAGCTGCAATGCATGGCTCACAATGATGCATTTGACTACAGCTTTTGACAGCGTTCTCCTAAGCACTGATCAGAAACTATTCTTCAGGCATTCTATCCCTTATTATCCAACCATATAATCACCTTACCGAAGGCGTTTCCCTCCAGAGAACTAAACAATTCTATCCCATCGTGTCAACCAGATAGCTAATGGCAATTCATATATATTAAAAGTAATGCGAGTGCGTTATTTAAGCAGTTTGGGGGCATTTTTAGAGAACATCACTGTCGAAGAATCTAACACATGATTGAGAATTAGGTTTCCTCTGAAATATTCTGCCGCTTTCACAAGCGCAGCTTCCGCGCGCCGAAAGATGATTTTACCACGCTTCTTTCTGAGGACTACACCTTGTCCCAAGTTCGTAGATATAGTTTCAATGTTGACCCTTGCTTTCTTTCTATTCTTTCTTTACTGCCAATTTAGTTCTTCAGATCTTAGCTCGTCGAGTATTTTGTATCTCTTGCTTGATTTGAAAAAAATAAAACTTAATAACATTTGAATTTTAACCTTGAAGTACCCGTAGTTATGGTCGTTTTCGCTTTTCTTTTCCTTAATAGGAATACAGCAAGTATACGGGCTGCTGCATCACTCAGTTGCGCGTGATGACGTTTCAAGAGCACTCCGTCATGAATCTGTGTGCCATCTTTAGTAAAAAAATTATGTCCATTTGTTCAAACCGAGAATGATTCCGTGAAAACTGGAGATTGTTTTGCGTATGTGATTATTACTGAAACACATAGGTAAAACGCATTTCGCATTAACAAAAAAAAATGTAGCGACATTATCACGCCACTGAAAACGTTACCGAGCCAGCAACCGAGGCGACCAAAGAGCTCTGAAAGCACTTCTCGTTGTTTTAGCGAAGCCGAGGCCAAAACTCTGCGCATTCCTCCTCACATGCTTGGCGCAAAGAACATATGGTTTCCATTCTCTCGTCCTTTTGTCACATCTCCGCCCGAGGGCCTTGACTAAAGCAATTTTCCAAACTGCTTTCAACTTTACGTCTTGTAGCCATTTCTCCCCGTGAAGCAGTCATCGCGGAAGGACAGCGACCTTCACTGCCCTTTCTTTCCTCCCGGCTAGGCATGCGTTGCTCACAGTGCCCCCCCCCCTCCCGTCTATTCCCCCGCACTCTTCCCTTCCCGCCAACTTCTTCTAGGATCTGTGGGATATTCTTGGGGGGGATACCGGACGCGGGTTATGCCGGCCTAATGTCGCGGCGGCGCTCTTGGCGTCCGGGGGAAGGGGAGATGGGACGTGGGGAGGGGTGGGGTAGGGGGGAGTCAACTTTCCTGGCTGGCAGCCTTCTGGGCTCGCGCGGTCCTACGGGACCTCTTTCATTTCTCTCACCGCCTTTCAAGCTTTATGCCTCCTCTTTCGACAGATCTCAAGCAAAAAAGAGAGAGAGAGAGAGAGAGAGAGAGAGAGAAAACACAACGACCCTTCTGCCCCCTTCCAACCGTGCCTCGAAACTCGACACAAGCGGTTGATTCAGAGGTGTCCGGCCGGTCACACAATCCCCACCCGCTCGAGCTGCTCGAGCTCCCGCAGCTTTGGACAGCAGAACCGAAAACCCAAGCCTTGTGAAAGTTCCAATTCGTTTTAATGACCATGCCTGAAAGAGGATATCTGTGAGTATCACCA
This sequence comes from Amblyomma maculatum, assembly GCA_023969395.1. NCBI lineage: Eukaryota > Metazoa > Arthropoda > Arachnida > Ixodida > Ixodidae > Amblyomma > Amblyomma maculatum. Next base: position 133,807 of record JAJIZL010013971.1, read on the forward strand.
GCATTTTAAGTTGTTTGTTCTTAACTGAACTGAGCTTTCTGAGATTATTTCTTGCTCTGTCTCGTTGTAAAATCGCTACTTTTTCTTACCAGGTGTAAAAAAGCATCAGATTCTGGGATGTACCTTGCCTGGCAACATTCATTTTGGATTGTTGCAACTGAGGTCTGCGAATCTGCGCTGGCCTTACAGTAAGATACCGTTTTTTTTGCATGATTTGGTGCTGTATGTTGTCAGCCTTGATCATCATGTCAATAACCGATATGCTTGCAAGAACGGAAAGCCATTTATTTGGACTACACTACGCTAGTCAATTCTGAACTGTATTTTCAGCGCACTATTTTGTATGCATAAACTCTGGTCAAAAAGACAAATTTACGGCGCAGAGGTGGCCAATTTGTATTGCAAAAGAAAAATGTGGCCCTGTAAAACATGATGCGTGTTTTGTGTGATTTTCAGGTTGCAACTTCCTCGTGCGTGTTGTGTGTCTAAGTGATCAATTTCTTTTACATACTATATTCAAAACTCATGGTTAGGTTGAGCTTTCTGGAACATGATTTTAAGTTGCGAGCGAATATTTAATATTGTAATTTGCCGTTATGAATGAGCGATTGGAATGGTCTAAAGGACTTTTAGCTTATCCACGTGTTTGATCTTTCTGCTGCGCTAATCCCGAGTAGTAGAAGTGTCATAAAATAGCCAGCAGGTGCAGTTTTACTATCACTTGTAGAAAACTAAAAGCGTCCGGAAAGAAGATCTGCCGACGCACTTATTCTTACTGCTAAATTTGATTTTTTGCGGAAATAATAAAAAAAATAATCTTTTCGTTCAAAAATGTACTTATCCACAATTATTGACTGTTATATCGCGCAGAAAGAAGGGGCTTGCTTGAAACATGACACTTTATCTTCTACGTGCAAGAGCTTCTACTGTCTGGGCGAAGAACTCTATGAAAAAAAATTCTGAGAAGGGGATTATTATTTACAGTTGCTACCATAGTTCTTATACTTTACCACACGTGCAAACTTGTTTCCACAACAAACGTGATGCTAAGCTACGGATTTCTTTATTTTTTCAATTTGAGTATATCATACAAACCCCAAAGCATCTGTGTAGTACGTTGTTTTGGCTGCAGCTTTGACAAATTTTAAAATGTTCTGTTTGCAGTAATGATGCGGTGTACACTAATTTTAGCAGCCGCGGTCGGAGTGCGACTATCATTTTTTGCGTCTCTTTTTTCTTTGTAGTTTCTTTTAGTTCTTGCGGCAATCTACCCTAACGAAAACTATTCAAAGGAAAGCTATTGATCTGAAGCATGCAGTTATGACGACGTCTTTCTTCTACAGGTGTTCGATCACAAAGGCACTACAAGTAGAAGGGGGCAAGCACTGACTACCGTTTAACGAATAGATAACGGAATCATTTGTTTTATGTTTTCAGCGTCAACAACACATCCACATGGGAAGCCGTGCACTGCCAGATGTCGAAACCAATGTAACCAAGTTAATATGGCCTGCCTCACCGAGTATGCAGCTTATTTCAACCTGAGTAAACCAGAGAAGAAAGTTGCCTGAGGGCCATCAGGTGGTGCTTTATTTTGAATTTTTACTCCACGGTCTAGCTGTAATTCCACTTTCCAAAAGTTTTCTCTCTTAATGGGATTATGAATGTTGCTTTTATTTCCAGGTGCCATATGCGAAAGGAAATACATTGCTGCTCTAGTCCATATCTTTAAAGGCTGCTGGGAGCTGCTGCCCCTACAACAGACCACAAAAGAAGCTGCGATGAACTGAGCGCCTTCCTCCAACCTGGGACCTGAGAACACCCTGCCAAGGGACGCAAAAACAGAAGGAGCACTGAAGCCTAAGAGTTCTGCCTAAATATTTCCATGCCCTGTAACCCATGCACACCTGATAAATCACCATGCAATGAACCTTTCAGCTGTATTATTTTCTGTGCATGGATATTCTCAGCATTCTTTATTTCAATAAAAAGCTACATGAAAAATATCAGCGCTGTATACGCATGGGATGGCTTTGTAGTTGCCTATTAGTCATAGCACGAAATAGCAACTAGCCGTAGTACTGATTATTAAAATATTCAGCACTATAATGTGCCGGATTGCCAATTGCTGTGGCTGGATGCCAATAATGCAAAACCACTGGGCAAGATTGGATTGGAAATATTGGGTAGCCGATAAATCTGGCTGGATGCCAGTTGTACATATCCAGTGAATAAGCATGGAAACAAGATATTGGATGGCCAGTGAGTTTGGCGGGATAGCCGTGATACAACAACCAGTGAGTGAGCTTGGGTGGAAGATATTGAGTAGCCATTGAGTGCCATTGAATGCCAGTAAACAAGGTAGTTTGCCAATACTGGTTTTGATAGGAGAGCCGATCAAATTGGTTGGCATATATCTTGGCTCTTTGTGCGCCCCAATCAGACGCCAATATTGACCAATATTGGGACCAATATATCCCAATATTGGACCAGTGGCGCTCCATTGACGGCGTGCTGCTTGGGAACAGCGGAGCAGCGTTGCTGAAGGCCGCGTGGTCACGGAGCTCCTGGTGATTGTGTCCCGCCTGATCTACGACCTGGGTGTGGCCGACTCCTGCGGTGCTCCAGGAGCACGTAGTCAGACGTTCTGCGTCATGCTGGGCTCCACGTGCCATCCAGCCGCAGAAACGCCAGCTTTCCAGATGCGTAAATCCAGCGCACCGTCAGAGCCACCTAGACAGTCTGAGTCGTGTCATGTTAGGATGTGTCTGACCTAGCACGACACGACTCAGACTTGATTCTTCTAGTGTCCGGTGACTGTTATTAGTTTGTGTTCGTCTTCGTCTTGTTTGTAAGGTCGTTATTTATTATTTGTTTTTATTTTTCTGGTTTAATATTTCTGTTTAAAGCGATATGTTCCTAGCTGGACCGGTCTGGTCATGTTTTTGCTTGATCCCACCAAATAATCTCTTCAATTGGTGGGTTACCGGTAGAAAGAAATTAGTGTGACAGGTCAACACTACCTAGAGTAGCCTAGGTGGTGTTGGACAGATACTGCAGGTTTCATTTCCTATAAACAAATTATAATTATATTGTTACGAGGCACGTCGAGATGTTAGGAGGCGATGGTACGTCGTAGCCGCAACAGTTCACCGTCAGGGACACACTCACAGGAGAACCAGACGTCGCTGCAGCGTCGTCTTTCTCCACTAGCCCAGCACTTCGTCATCGTCTCTTTCACTGCGTACCGTAACAATACCCCCCCCCCCTCGCGGAAGAAGCACAGTCCCGTTGCGTAGACTACACAGGTGAGCGCGAGATATAAGGCTTGAGACGGGCGACATGCATGACTTCTGGACGATGGTTTGCAGGAGAGTGGTGGTTCACAGGGATAATCTCGTACGTCACGTCGGTAAGTTGCCGCAAGACCTGGTAAGGGCCCACGTAGCGGGGCAGAAGTTTCTCGCACATGCCTACACGTCGAGCAGGGAGCCAGAGGAGTACCAGGGAGCCAGGAGGGTAGTAGCCGTCACGGTGCTGGAGATCGTAACGGTGCTTTTAAGAACGCTGGGACGCACGAAGCCGGTCTCGAGCAATATGACGGGCGGCATCAGCGCGGGCGGTGGCATCAGAAGCGTAACTGCAGGAGGAATCGTCAAGAGGCAGTAAGGTGTCGAAGGGAAGTAGAGGGTCGCGGCCGAAGAGTAGATAAAAGGGAGAGTATCCGGCGGTATCATGCCGTGAGGAGTTATAAGCGAATGGTATGAAAGGTAAAGATATGTCCCAGTCACTGTGATGATCAGAAACATACATTGACATCATATCGGTCAGGGTACGATTAAGGCGCTCAGTAAGACCGTTCGTTTGTGAATGGGAGGCCGTTGTGAAGTTGTGGCGCGTAGCGCATGAGCGCAGAAGGTCATTAACAACTTTAGAAAGGAAGCAGCGACCGCGATCGGTGAGCAGTTGACGAGGAGCACCATGAAGCAAGATGACGTCATGCAAAAGAAAGTCTGCAACGTCGGAGGCACAGCTGGTGGGGATAGCTCTGGTTATGGCATACCGGGTGGCGTAATCGGTCGCTACGGCAATCCATTTGTTCCCTGAAGTGAATGTGGGAAATGGCCCAAGCAGGTCGAGACCAACTCGAGAAAAGGGCTCAGTTGGAACTGCGAGTGGTTGCAGGGGCCCACTAGGGTGAAGAGACGGGGTCTTCCTGCGCTGGCACAGCTCACAGGCGGCGACGTAGCGACGAACAGAGCGGTAGGGGCCAGGCCAGTAGAATAGCCGTCGAACATTGTCGTGTGTGCGGGACACTCCTAGGTGCCCTGCTGTAGGAACATCATGAAGGTGCGCAACAGCAGAGCGTAGATGTGTCGGGACAACAAGCAAAAGGTCTACACCATCTGGGCGCATATTGCGTCGGTATAATGTGTTATTAAGCAGCACAAACATATTGATGGGCGGATCGGTGCTGTCGTTGCGCAGGTGATCAATAATGGGGCGCAGCGAAGGATCACGACTCTGTTCGACGCCGATGTGGAGAAAGTTCGAAATGGACAAAACGCAGTCGTCAGCAGTATTGTCAGGAAGTTCAGGAGGGTCAACGGGGTGGCGGGACAGGCAGTCGGCGTCTTGATGTAGGCGGCCTGACTTGTACACAACAGCAAACTGGTATTCTTGTAATCGCAAGGCCCAGCGACCTAAGCGGCCAGTAGGGTCCTTAAGTGATGACAACCAACACAAGGCATGATGGTCCGTCACTACGCTGAAGGGCCGCCCAAACAAATAAGGGCGGAATTTGGTCAACGCCCAAACAAGTGCAAGGCATTCGCGCTCCGTAATGGAATAATTGGGCTCGGACTGAGATAGAAGGCGGCTGGCATAGGCAATCACACGAGAGTGGCCGTGCTGGTACTGGGCAAGGATGGCGCCAATACCATGTCCGCTAGCGTCGGTGCGCAGTTCTGTAGGCGCAGACGGGTCGAAGTGCGCCAGTACAGGAGGAGCGGTGAGCGCGGAAATGAGCGTTGTGAAGGTCTGAGCTTGTTCACGGCTCCACGAGAAATTCACGTTTTTCTGCAAAAGGGAGGTAAGGGGACGTGCTAGGTCAGCGAAGTTCCGAATGAAGCGACGGAAGTAGGAGCAGAGCCCGAGAAAACTTCGCACATCACTTGTATTACGTGGTGTAGGGAACTCGCGGACTGCCCGAACTTTATCAGGGTCGGGCTGCACACCATTTTCGTCAACCAAATGTCCCAGGATTTTGATCTGGTGGCGGCCGAAGCTGCATTTTTTTGCGTTGAGTTGAAGACCGGCGCGGCGAAAGACTGCCAGTATCGTAGAAAGCCGTTCAATGTGACTTGTGAACGTGGGAGAGAAAACAACAACGTCATCTAAGTAGCATAAGCACGTTGTCCACTTGAATCCACGGAGAAACGAGTCCATCGTGCGCTCGAAGGTCGCAGGAGCGTTACAGAGGCCAAATGACATGACCTTGAATTGGTATAGTCCGTCAGGGGTGACAAATGCGGTTTTCTCTCGATCCCGTTCGTCGACAGCTATTTGCCAGTAGCCGGAACGCATGTCGATCGAGGAAAAATAGCTTGCACCATGCAAGCAGTCGAGGGCGTCGTCAATTCTCGGGAGCGGATAAACGTCTTTTTTAGTGATCTGATTGAGGTGGCGGTAATCTACACAGAATCTCCAAGTTTGATCCTTCTTTTTGACTAAAACGACAGGAGACGCCCAGGGACTGCAGGAAGGGACTATGTAGTGCCATGGGAGGCGAGTGGAGGTAGTGAAGGGTGGCTCTTCCAGGCCCTACGGGGCTGGGACGGGAGGTCATCGCCGCTTTCGGCAAGGGCTAGCCAGCCACCGAATTATTATTTGTGTTAGGCCGTCATTGCACCCGCCACCACTTAGGTGGTGGACGACGGCTGTTGCAGTGCGCGTCTTTCTCTCTCTCTTCTTTTTTTCTTTCTTCTCTACTTTCTCTCTTCTGTCCACACGAGGCAGCGGAGGTGGCTCAGCTGCCCCGCCGGTGTGGTGCAGTGGTAAGACGCCCGACAACTGTGCCGCAGTACCCGGGTTCGAACCCGACCTCGGCGGCTGCGTTTCGATGGAGGCGAAACAAAGAGGCGTCCGTGTGCTGTGCGATGTCAGCGCACGCTAAAGATCCTTAGGTGGTCGAGATTATCCGTAGCCCTCCACTACGGCTCCTCTTTCTCTCTTTCCACTTTCACTCCCACCTTCCTCTCTTCCCTTACGGCGCGGCTAAGGTGTCCACAGAAAGCAAGTGAGACAGTTATCGCGCCTTTCCCTTCCTATAAAGCAATAAAGCAATCAGTGGCTCAGCTACAGAACTAGTAGCAGGCCCGTGCATGTTTCTTTTCCTTCTTCCTACAGTCACAACAATGTGTAGTGCCACGGCCGCTCATTGGATGCTCCAACGAACGTAGATAAGTAATAATAATAATTGGTTCACAGGAAGGGAGAGGCGCAGTATCTGTTACACTTGTTTCTGTGGACACCTGAACCGTGCTGTAAGGGAAGGGAGGAAGGTGGGAGTTAAAGTGGAAATTTGGAGAGAAATAGGAGCCGTAGTGGAGGCCGATGTCAGCGCACGTTAAAGATCCCCAGAAGGTATTCTCCTGATGGGGCTGGGGCAGGTAGGCCACCGCCGCTTGCGGCGCGGCTAGCCTGCCACCCAATTTTTGTGTGTTGTAGGCCGTCATTGCACCCGCCACTGCTTCGGTGGTAGACGACGGCTGTTGTTGCGGCGCACGTCTTTCTTTCCCTCTTCCTTCTGTTTCATCTCTATTTTCTCTTCTGTCAGCACGAGGCAGCGGAGGTGGCTCAGCTACAGAGCCAGTAGCAGGCCCGTGCATTTTCTTTTCCTTCTTCCTACAGCCACAACAACAAAACAAGATCCCCAGGTGGTCGAACGCCAATAAGAGGCAACCGTTGAGAGGCAAGTGATAGGAGAGGAGGCGTAGGGTTTTGCCATTCTCCTATTCTCTTAGTATCTGTCCCACTTTCTCCGGCAAGAGTGAGTTTGCAGGCGACCAAATCAGAGATCACAAGTCAATTTTAGCTTATATGCAAAGTTAATGCACGTCATATGGACGGTATATCATCGCTCCTGCCGCGTGGTGTTCCTTGGCGCGCGTTCAAGTGTGGCAGTGCAGATAGCGGGAACGCTAGAAAAGAACACATTTCTCAAATCTCGCGCACAACTCTCGCCCACGGAATTTCCTTCCATGAGCCTAGAAAGGCTTTCGCCTTATACAATGGTGAGGGTTTAGCATGGCTTGCACATAGTGATAGAGCGGTAGCCTCTTTAACGAACGCTTTTTCAATACGCGGTCTTTCAAAGTTTGTTTTAATGCGACAGCATTATTTCGCTATATTCACAGACTTTTGTTCGCAGAGCGTGTCCGCAGAGCGTGTCCGCTGGCCGTGTCCGCAGGCCGTGTCCGCAGATTGTGTCTGCAGGCCCTGTCCGCAAAATCGTGTCCGCAGCAGTTGCGAGTAATGAGAAGTGGTAGAGGTTATTAAGTGGTGTCAATCGATAGAGGGTGATGTAATGATGTTGCCGAAAAAATAATTAGGCCAATAGGTTAATTAGGTAAATATTTATAATACCTGGGTCGCAGGAAAGGCAAGGCGCAGTATCTGCCACACTTGTTCTGTGGACACCTGAACCAAGTGTAAGGGAACGGAGAAAGGTGGAAGTGAAAGCGGAAAAAGAGAAAGGGGAGCCCTAGTGAATATGACGTCAAGAACGTGACGTCACGCAACCGGAAGTAGAGCCGAAAAAGGAAGGAATTGGCGTGCAATTTGAAAGTGCCAAAGACTAAAATGGGCGAACAAGAAGTGAATTAAGCAACTAGAAGCAACCAGAAGCAACAAACAGCAGTGTCTGTGCTTTCGCATTACTCTTTAGTTTTTCTTCCTTCTCTACTGATTTGATTTATTTATTTATAGGAAGGGAAATGTGCGGTAACTGTCTCACTTGTTTTTCTGTGGACACCGCAACCGCGCCGTAAGGGAAGGGAGGAAGATGGGAGTGAAAGTGGAAAGAGAGAAAGAGGAGCCGTAGTGGAGGGCTACGGAGTAATTTCGACCACCTGGGGATCTTTAACGTGCGCTGACATCGCACAGCACACGACGCCTCTTCGTTTCGCCTCCATCGAAACGCAGCCGCCGAGGTCGGGTTCGAACCCGGGTACTCCGGCACAGTAGTCGGGCGTCTTACCACTGCACCACCCCGGCGGGGCTTCTCTTCTGTCTGCACGAGGTAGAGGAGGTGGCTCAGCTACAGAGCCAGTAGCAGGCCCGTGCATTTTCTTTTTCTTCTTCCTACCGCCACAACAACAACAACAACAGCAACAACGCTTCAAACTAACGCAAAATCGAATTGTTGCTGTTGCGACTGAAGAAATAATGAAAAGACTATGCACGGGCCTGCTACTGGCTCTGTAGCTGAGCCACCTGCGCTGCATTAATAATAATTGGTTGACAGGAAGGGAAAGGCGGTGTATCTGTCACATTTGCTATGTGGACACCTGAACCGCGCCGTAAGGGAAGGGAGGAAGGTGGGAGTGAAAGTGGAAAGAGAGATAGGGGAGTCGTAGTGGAGGGCTACGGAGTAATTTCGATCACCTGGGGATCTTTAACGTGCGCTGACATGTGTTAAGTCTCCAGACGTGGTTCATAACAAGGCACTCCGAAATCTCGACACTCAATCTGTTGCTGCCCTTACTGAATACTTTAACGAGTGCTGGCGAACGGGCACCCTCCCACCGCAATGGAAAGAGGCCAAAATCGTCTTCATACCCAAACATGGGAAACCTCTGCTCACCTCTAACCTCAGACCCATCTCCATCACTTCTTCTGTTGGAAAGCTCATGGAGCATGTACTCCAGACTAGGCTGTGCCAGTAGCTAGAAGGCAACAATCTTATGCCCACCTGTATGTTTGGATTTCGTCTTGGGCTTTCCACACAGGACGTCTTTCTACAGCTCAAACAGCACATTCTCGACTCCCAAACCTACGACACCAAAGCTATCCTAGGTGTGGACCTCACTAAGGCATTCGATAACGTTACGCACTCAGCTATCCTACAGAACCTTAGAACCCTGGGAGCCGGCGCCAGGATGTACAAATACATCCGAGATTTCCTCAGCCACCGCACAGCCACATTTACCTTCGGCGACCACCGCCTCCCAAACATCACGCTGGGAGCACGAGGTACGCCCCAGGGTGCCGTCCTCTCCCCTATTTTATTCAATATAGCACTTCTTCACCTACCCCAAAAACTAGCTCAAATCCCCGACAACCATTTCAGCCTATACGCCGACGACATCACTGTCTGGACAAACCACGGCAGTGACGCCGAAATAGAAGAGCACCTACAATTGGCACTAACTACCATCGACACATACGTACGGGAGCGTGGCCTGACCTGCTCCCCTTCAAAATCAGAGCTCTTTCTCTACCGCCCCAAGCAACAGGACAACGTCAATCCTCCCATCTCCCTCACGCTAGGTACCCATTCCATCCCACTAGTATCCAAAATCCGAGTGCTAGGGCTAATGCTCCACTCCCATGGCGCGCACGGAGAAGTCATAAAGGCTCTCCAAACACACGCCAAACAGGCCACCCGACAGATTCGCCGCGTAGCGAACCGCCGGGCTGGCCTACGCGAGCGAAACACCCTTCGCCTCACCCAGGCTTACATCATAAGCCGCACCGTATATGCCCTTCCATACCTACCCCTCCGACAGAAGGAGAGAGACCGGGTGAACGCGCTCCTGCGGAGTTGCACGAAAATGGTTCTACGCCTTCCCCCCAGCACATCCAACAATCGGGTTCTCAAACTCGGTGTCCACAACACCTTTGAGGAACTTACAGAAGCCACCTTTACAGCACAAATATACCGTCTATCGAACTCAGAGGCTGGCCGCGCTCTATTATCGAAATTAAACCTAAACTCAATTACACGCACTATCAAGGGCGTCCCCCTTTCTTCTATCTTCCGCTCTAACCTCAATATACCCCCCTCCCCAAGAACATGCACCCTGAGTGAGATGGGAACCGCAGAATAGCAAGGGCTCGGGCCCTCCACAAACAGTATAGCGAGGACCATGCGGTGGTCTATGTGGACGCAGCGGAATATACGTCAGGCCACCGTATGGCCCTGGCGGTAGCCGACAATCAAGCAAAACTTCTAACCTCCAGTTCAATCATCACCAATTCGGCCAAAGAGGCAGAAGAGGCAGCCATCGCGCTTGCTCTGACCTCTACATCTGCCAACATAATTATCTCTGACTCCAAATCTACCATTCTCAGCTATGCCAGCGGCTATATATCTCGCACCGCTGCTCGCTTACTACGCTTCTGGCAGCCCCGGCACTCTGCAACCCTTATCTGGATGCCAGCACATGCCGGCCTCCCTGGCAACGAAGAAGCTCATTCTCTAGCCCGAGGTCTCACATTCCGGGCTGGAGGAGATGAGCCCCTTCTACAGGCCGAGGAGCGTCTGCTCTCCTTCCGCGATATTCTCTCATATTACCGGGACAAACGAAGAGAATACGCACCCCCAGCCCCGGCCCTTACCATAGGGCAGGCCGCACACTGGCGACGCCTACAAACTCACACTGCTCCATTCCCCATACTACTACATGCCAGATACCCAGACCAATTTCCCTCCTCATGCAAACTTTGCGGCAAACCAGGAGATTTCCTACACACCCTCCTCACATGCCCCACCTTCCCTCATCCCCCATCACCGACCGTGGCAGAGTCTTACTGGGAAACTCTACTGACCACCACTTCTGCTCAAGACCAGCGCCGGATCATCTCCAGTGCTATGAGAAGGATAGCGCTCCAAGGACTATCCTTCGCTTTGTAAGGGTGCCCTCCTCATAGTGAGGGAGCACCCAAGTGCCATGTAGGGGGCTTCGCCCCCACTATTCATATCATTGGCATTAAATGTTTTTACCACCAGCATCCAGACAACTCGGCGCCATGACCCTGGCGGTGAACCCCTTCTCGCCCCGCGGCATATTTGAAGCAAGAGCGCAGCAAGCTCTCCCATTGGCACTGCGAAAGTGCTGCCGTTGGATTGTACCATTCGAGCGTAAACGGATCCTCGGTTTACGGAGACTCAAGTGCTTCCGTTAGAGACTCCGAGTGAGTTCGTCACTAGCGTCCATCGGGAGCAGTTCGCTCCCTGAGAGAGTACGCGGCGAAATCACCCCAGCCGTCGCTGCGCGAGCACCGTCGCGTATGGCTGTGTTAGATTTCGGCCCCAGAGCCAATCTCGTTGTGTAAATGCCTGTAAATAATGTATAAAGCTTTTTCGTCATCTCACCAGCGCTGAATCGGATTCATCGCTGCCTCCCAGGGAGCTGACAGCTCTCGTTCACGAAACGGGTGACGAGAGCTACGCAACCAACTCCTTTGGCACAACCCTGTTGACGGCGGGCTACTGTGTGATAACCCCACCGGAACAACAACGGTCTGCGGATAGAAATCTGTGAACATGGCGAAGTAACGCTTTCGCGTTAATAAAATTGCTGAACGTTATTTAGTCCGGAAAGAGCGCGATGCGGGCGTGCTAAAAGGGACGCAAATGAGATTCCTTTCTGCATGCGGACACGAGCACACCGCAGTGTTGTATTAGATGAAGACTTCTTTTATTAGCGTGTAAGAGTTGAAGGCCTCGCCTTCAAAAAAAAAAGACGGGTCCGCGAGCCATTGTCTCGCCTGACGAGTGACAAATCCAGTCTCTTAAAAACACCGGTTTATTCCGGATAAACAAAAAAAGCAAAACAGAGAAACATAAGGCGCTACTTTGCTGAGAACAGGCTGTTCATGTGCGCGACAATTGAACACCAACGGAAAGCGGGAAGAATGTCAGTGTCTTACCGCGGCGAAACCAAACACACTGCGGAGCGAATAAAACGAGCAATGGGGCCAAAGCGCTAACCGCGACACAAGAAATATTGCTCCTCGCGTTACAGCAACTCACAGGAATACGCCTAGGCTGTTCCGGCAGGCACTGCTTCCATCGTCGTGTCGGCGATCTTCTTTCAGTCGTCCGTGCACACCCTGCTGGCCCATGACGCTCGCCTGTTGCCCCGCGCCGGCCTCTCCACCGAGGCAAAAAAGCCACGCGCCTCGCTTCTGACGCGCTTATCTACCCTCGTCTGTCACCGCTAATATCACGCCCCCCAAGATTATCTGCTTGCTCATGCGCACTCGCACTGCCCGTGCAAACAATACAAATAGAAAGACGCGCGCACGGTTTAAAACACCCAAGGGGCTACGGAGCCCCACAGCGTGAACCATAGAAGCCGTGCGCCGGAGTTTTGGGTTGGGTGGCGCAGCCTCGTGGGGGCCAAGAAAAACCTGAGTGCGTAGTACGACGGCGGCTCTCCCTATTCTGCAGCGCGTATCTCGAAGGCTTTCTGCGTCGACTCGCGCGTCTTTCTGTACTTTGGTGAGAGTGAAAAGGCTCGTCATGTATCATGGACATTATTGTGAACCGGCAGTAGCCTAAGATTTAAACGAAAACGCTGCGGCTGCCTTCTGGGGAAATTATCAGAGCATGCCGCATCAATCTTGCCGTGTAATTCCGCCTCGAAACATTGTCACCACCGCTATATTGCCAACTGCGTCGTTGGGTGTCACGGATGAGTTAATTCGGCACTGCTTCTCTCTTTCATCGCGCACGAAACAAGGCCGCAGTGTTATTGGTACGGGCGATCCGGTGCATGCATATAGGCTCTGGTTCAAGAGAAACGCCATCTGCCCTACGCTGGCCGCTACGCTGGCTCAAGCTGAAATTATATAAGAGCTATGTGCGCGTTTCTTTTTGAGCATGATAGAAACCGTTCGTTAAGCTACTGCTTTCGACAGCTCCACAAGTATAAAGACCACGTACGTCAAGCAATGAAAGGTGAGGACGACAAACTAGAGCTCACTTAAAACGTTTACTATCTCAATGAAAACAGTCATGCACTTTCAAGAGGAAGAGAGAGAGAGAGAAAACTTTATTTGTCAGCGATGATTTAGATACTTTTCGCCTTGGGTGCACTCAGCTGCTCCAGGTGGCCGGCAGTCCAAGTCTGTCAGCGACCTCTTGCGTTCTTGCCGAGGCCCGGAACTGGACGTCTGGGTCCCGGCTGGCGAGAACAGCTTCCCAGTGTTCCAGCGAGGGAGATGGTACTAGATTTGGCGGAGGTGGATCATCCGCGCAGTCCCAGATTATATGGTCTGAGGTGGCAGGCTCGCCGCACAGTTGACAGTACGGATTTACTATGTCGGGAAAGATTTTTGCATACGTTCAGTGGTTTGGCTGCGAATGCGTTTGCAGCCGCCACATGGTAGCCTGTTCTCGGCTGAGCGAAGCGTGCGGAGGAGGCAGGCTAGCCCTGAGCTCCTTGTTATAAGTGGTAATGGCCTTGTACGTACCCAGTGACTCACCCCGTCGGGCACCCGCGTCCGAGATACCCTTACCAGCTCGGCTGACAAAACCTCGAGCATATTGGTGAGCGGCCTCGTTCCCCGGGACGCCCGAGGGAGCCGGGGCCCACACAAGATCCACTACGTTCCAATTGTTTGGCAACACGCTAAGAATTTTGAATGCAGTGGCGGAGATACGACCCTTGGCGAAGTTGCGAAGGGCCGTTTTGGAATCACTGTGAATGGTGCTGGTTCCGTTTTGAACACTTCCTAGGGCTATTGCAGCCTCTTCTGCCTCTTCTACTCGGTCCGTGAACACCGTAGCTGCTACCTTGCAGGAGATGCTACCGCGCTCACAGCGAAAGCCTTCTCATACCTGTAATGTTGTATTTTGCCGCATCAACATACACGGCACTATCATCCCCTTGATACGTTTTGCCTAACGTCTTCGCCCTGGCCCTCCTCCGACTTTCGTGGCGATCCGCTTGCATGTTCTTGGGGAGTGGTTAGATCCGAATGCATTCATGCACCTCTACCGGCAAGATCACCTGGCTAGAAGGGTCCTCGCCCCTTATAGCCTCTCAGGATAGACAGCCCCGCCTCAGTGTGTCTGAGCCGCTGCTCTTGCGACATCAAGTGTGCCTCAATGAGATCTTCGAGGGTGTTGTGGACCCCTAGTGACAGCAGTCGCACGGTGGACGTGTTTCTAGGGAGACCGAGAGCCGCTTTGTATGCCTGCCTTATCATGCAATTCAATTTTTCACTATCGTCCTTTTTGAGGTCCAGGTAGGGGGTGGCCTACGCGAGCCGACTGAGAACAAAAGCCGGAACGAGCGCACATGCGTCGCGCTCTCCCATACCTTGTCGCCTAGTCGTCACGCGCTTAATTAGCCATATGGTCTGTTGGATCGAGGTCGACAACCTTTCCAGCGTTCCCTTGTTGCACCTGTTGGATTTCAGCAATATACGGCATATTTACTAAGAAGCCGACCATAGCATTTCAATCATTATTCACCGCGTGTTCCTGAGCCGGCAGCGCGCTTCTAATGTGCGATGTCACGCTCGTAATGTTTGGCCAAAGCTTTTGCTTGTTGGCAAACAAGCAAAAGCTTTGGCCAAACATTACGAGCGCGACTCATCGGCTAAACGGTGCGTAAAAAGCAAAACCCACAAGTTCAGGGAAAAGCATGCATTTAATGCGATCCCCAGCGGATACGGCCCACGCAAGGTACGTGCCTATCGGAAAGACAGTGCCTTAGAAGGTTTATTTATGCTGCCTATCCCTGTTGCGGTTTCGTGTATTCACGTGCTACAGCTTAGTTGCATGTAAAGCTTTCGAAGAGCTCCACGTACTCGCGCGACACCGCCTGTCTTTATCGACTGGCAGTGAGCCTAGACTTCCTCTCCGATTTCTGGATGTCGTATAATGACGACATTGGTTTATTTATTGTCTTTTTCACGTTGTGATAACAGTGAAAACATTTTCAGTGCCTTAACTTCTTTGTAAATCGTAGATAACACAAATTAAAGCAGTGGATCCATACCGGCAGCATGCATTCGTATGTAGACGCCGGGGATTTGTACTACCCAGCAGACGCCTAGAGGGCGGCTTTTAACACCGTTTTGTGCCCCCCCCCCCCTTTTTAACGCAAGTTGACTGAAGCATCCCGGAGGTAGTTAGGGAACTCAATGTTTACTGGCGTCGTTTGAGAACTACGGCTAGTTGTAGAAGTCTATTTTTTAACAGAAAGTGGCTAATATGGTGCCAATAAATCGGCGTATTTCAAACATTAAATTTCTTTTTTTTCTTTTAGACAGAGATATCCTTAAAAGTTTTATTCAAGGTTCGCTCAAGTGTCTTACGCAAAACAATTGTTTTACAACGCATTATTTATTCGTCGAACTGTACTAGAAAATTGCATTCATAGCTTTCATGTCATGCATTTCATAAAGTTTTGGACATAATATTTTTTACAGAACAAAAAGTGTAGCTGAAGTCTGTTCTTTTGCAGTTACAAAGGATGGATTTATTTCCCGTAAACGCCGTAATTACAAGAACGTGCTGACCAGACTACATCGTGGTGGAGCTTGGATACTGGCCGCCAAGCAGAGCAGGCACGCGGAACCCAGGGTTTTGGGTTGTGCATAAGTTACTGCATGCAACAGCACACTGAGGGCACTGCGTGACGAGAATCACACGCCACAGAGACGGGGGCGGATGGCAAAGGGTGGGAAGAGCGGGTACAGCAGTGTGCGTGATCCCTACTACGGGTTCGCCTTGCGTTCCCGCTTTGTTCATATCTTTCTGTGTGTCTGTTAAGGGCTCAGCAACTTCGTGCTACGCACTCGGTGCTCAAAAGTAAAGCACTTCGTGAGCACCTGCTTATCATTGCCTCATTCAGTTTTAAAGAAAGGGGATCTGGAAACGTTAACGCTGAGGGGCTGGGGCATGTAGAAAACTCAGGTGGTACTACAAGCCGAGCTGTTTCAGGGCCTGTTCTGCCGTCTGAGCGAGCGCCGTCAAGCCAAAGCCTCACAGCGGTTTCAATACTGAAAGGTTTCTTTAGTATTGAGTATCTTCAAAATACACGATACACAAAAATGTATTTTCAATACCGATACATGTATCTTCGATACTGCCCATGGCTGGCTCTAGTTAACCGTAGTTGAAATGCGAGAGCAACGGCGGAAGCTTCTTTTGCCGGCTACATTACTCCCCAATCGGGCCTATCAGTGTAAGGTGCAACATTATTGGAGATACTTAAGCTCATCCTTTAAGGGTATTACGCTAGGGCGTAAGCTACCAGCCCACATAAAAAAGTCACACTTCAGCCAAGCCGTATGAACGTGCCTGGGTGTCGTAGGGTAACGAGAACGCAAACCTTTCTGGCAGGCTGATTCTAATATCAACGTCCCATATGAAAGGAGCAACCCGAGGTGACAGCTCCTGGCGTGGCATAGAGGTAACGTGAATTCAAATGTCATGGCAGGCTGATTCCACCGAGGCGAAGCCGGGATTCTAACAAGGTCTCGGTGGTGACGGCTTATATCCGCAATGCGTCACCTCCTCTATCTGCCCGCGGAACACACCATCTGGCGGGATGGATGGATGGAATATAGGAGCGTCCCCTTTGACACGGGGTGGTAGCAGTAGCTATCATGTCAATTTTTCTCCCTATATCCTAATAATCTATTTAAATTGGTTAATTAAACCATCATTCTATTTATTTAATTTTTGTTCCTACATTACTAACGTTATGTCACTTCTCTGCTTTTAAGCCACCAATCTTCCAGTCGTTTTTTGTTAGTTTCCACCGATGTTTTATTCACCCTGCCACAGGTATCTCGAAATCCCAGAGCTTCAGGAACAGTGATTGCGCCTGCATCGACTTCCGGATGGATACCATTACATTCGAGTATAATATGGTCAATTGTTTCACTGGAGTTACCACATACAGCACATGCGTCATCTTCATTGTTACATTTCGTTTTGTAGCTGTGTGTTCTAAGGCACCCTGATCTAGCGGGAGCGAGCGACAGCGGCGCCATCTGGCGGAGTGGAGCTAACGCAAACTCGATCTACAAAGGGCATATTGCATAAAAAAGACGTCGTATTTAAATGATACTTTCAGCGCGCCCCTTGGCAAGTCGCTCCTGCTCGAGATTACAAATAGAAGTGAGCCATACACACAAGTAACTCATTTTGCCCACCCTGTTTCAGGACAATTAACTCCCTATAAGCGAAACTTGTGCGCAATTGCAGTATGTTTCACTAGGGTGATACCATTTGTTTAGAAGAAGTTTTATTAAATATTAGACATTTACAACAGACATTCACATAAGCGGCGACAAATGACCAAACCGGAAATGCACATGCTGTGAAGAAGAACATGGGCTCCTTCGCTAGATGTTGACGGAGAGGAAGCAGTCTTTGGAGTTGTCGCGCAGACCATAGTGCCGGTCTGAATCGCCCCGCTTCGTCACTGACCTCGACTTGTAAAATAAATTTTCTCCTACATGTAGTGCCGGTCGTCTGTTCTGGCACCTTACGCCAGCGAGACCCTGCGCTCTTCACTGGGACTGACGACACCGACTGTGAAGATTGGCTTGATTCATACGAGCGAGTGAGTTCGTACAATAGGTGGGACGACGCCACAAAGTTAACGAAAGTTATCTTTTACTTGACCGGAGTTGCCAACCTGTGGTATCGTAACCACGAAGCCGATATCACAAATTGGGACTCGTTCGAGGCGAACCTTACCATCGTGTTTGGTCGTCCTGCTGTGAGCAAGCTGCGCGCCAAACAACGCCTGCAGGATCGATCACAGCGGCTTGGGGAGACATTTACCAGTTACATTAAAGATGTGCTCCATATGTGTAGTCGCGTAAACGCTCAGATGTCTGAGCCACAAAAGATAAAGCACATCCTGAAGGGCATCGATTATGACGACTTTAAAATTTTGAACTCCCGGGATTTGACTACTGCTGCTCAAGTTGTCAACCTTTGCCAGAGCTATGATGAGTTGCGTAAGCAGCGCATCCTCCCTGGACAGCCTTCCGCGCCTGGGGAGTCACTTTCTGGCCTCTCCGCTACATCTGAGACCTCCTCTCTGCTGCAGCAGCTCAAAGAATTCGTCTGGGAGGAAGTTTCTCGCCAAATATCTCTGCTGCCCGCAAACTGCATGCTATCCCGCAATTTGGTGCCACTTCGACAAGTCATCGCCGACCACGTGGCGGAGGCCCTTCCATCTATCCATCTGTCCCTCTGCCAGCGCTCATGCCTCAGATCGCACCGGCCATGGAGCCCCTCGCATACGCCGACGTCCCTGTCGCTACACCAATGACATGCGCCACCGCTCCTGTCACACCACTGAAATACTCTGCCGTCGCTGCCCGAACAAGACCACCTAGCTACTATTTGGTGTACGCTACGCTTCCAGGGCCTGCTCAAAAATTTGTTCATGCTCCACAGTCACTGGTTCCACCTCGTCCGCAGATCCGCAATCTTTGGCGAACGGGTAATAACCGTCCCTTCTGTTACTCCTGTGGATTTGCTGGCCATATTACCAGGTAATGCCGAAATCGCGCTCCCGAAGATTTTCTGCCACGCCGAATGTCAGCTTTCTGGCAGCCACTCCGAAATCAATACGCAGCCGCCGAACCATCTGCAAGTTCTGTAGCAAATGACCGTGCCACCTATTTTCCTCGCCGCTCAACTTCGCCGCGTCGCCGCTCCTTATATCCTTTGTAACGGCGTCCCAATCTTGCTCTAGAGGAAAACTGAATGCCGCAGTTCCTGAGGCGAGAACTGCGCAATGAGCGAACTGTCAAAGGCCTCACGAATCTCCCACAAATCGTCTTGAAGTTTCTGTGGAGGGCGCTGTAGTACTGGCTCTGTTCGACACCGGCGCTGTTGTTTCTGCTACGGCTGCAAGTCTTTGCCGTTCATTGCACAAATGGACGACACCTATTTCAGGATTCTCATTATGCACGGCAAGTGCCCAGCTGTAGAGCCTATAGCGATGTGCACAGCTAGAGTCATCATTCAAGGAGTTGTATGCGCAATAGAGTTCGTCGTTTTGCCTTCCTGCTCTCCAGATCAAATCTTGGGTTGGGATTTTCTGTCGCGCCATAATGCGGTGATCAACTGTGCTTGTGCCGAACTGGAGTTTTTTTGCGCTAGACGAACCGTCCCCGGACGTTACTTTTCCCAAAGTCATCATTGCCGAAGATACTGATCTCCCTGCGTGCTGTTCTGTTCTTGTGCCCACCGCTTGCGCTTTTTCCCGCAGTACCGATGTACTTTTCACCTCATCGCCTACCTTTCTAAACCGCAAAAGTCTTCCTCTGCCGTATGGCGTACTTACTATATCTGCTGGCCTCACATTTTCCGTATCCTTGCGTCGCGGTGAATGCCCCGGCACCGTCCAGCTCATTGATTCTATTCTCACCAGTGACGCAACACCCGCTTCGCAGCCCGCTGACTTGGCTGCACTCACACCGCCTGTTCTTGCGCTGGACGAGTCTTCTGCCGACGGTTTCCCCCGCTCCGTCAATACCAGTCTGCCTGGACCTGAACGCTCTGAACGTCTCGCACTGCTTTATCAGTTATGTTCCTCATTGGACTCTCACCAGCCTGCTTTGAGCCGCACATCAACTGTTTCCCACCACATTGATACCGGTTCCAATGCTCCTCTGCGTCAACGCCCTTATCGAGTGTCTGCCACCGAGCGCCGAGTTATGGAAGCCCAGTGATTGAGCCTTCTCACAGTCCCTGGGCCTCCCCTGTTGTCCTGGTGAGGAAGAAAGACGGTTTCATTTGCTTCTGCGTTGACTACCGTCGCTTAAACAAAATAACAAGGAAAGACGTCTACTCCCTTCCGCGTATAGATGATGCATTGGACTGCTTACAAGGTGCTGAACTCTTTTCTTCGCTAGATTTACGATCCGGTTACTGGCAGGTGCCTAATGTTGTGGAAGATCGCCCTAAACAGCATTTGTCACCCTCGATGGCCTCTTTGAATTTACCGTCATGCCATTCGGTCTCTGTAATGTCCCTGCTGCATTCGAACGTATGATGGATACTATACTGCGTGGCATGAAGTGGAAGACATGCCTCTGTTACCTTGATGACATCGTGGTGTTCTCGCCAGACTTTGCGACCCACCTCTTTCGCCTGAAGCAGGTCTTGACATGCCTTGCGAACACCGGTCTACAGCTCAACTTGAAGAAGTGTCGTTTCGCTGCTCGTGAGCTGACCATTTTAGGCCACGTTGTGTTCAAGAAGGGTATACGTCCTGATCCCGCCAAACGTCGAGCTGTGACCGAGCTTCCGAAGCCTACTACCATCAAGCAACTAAGGAGATTTTTGGGCCTGTGCTCATACTTCCGGCATTTTATACGAAACTTTGATTGCATTGTCGCCTCGCAGACTGAGCTCCTCGGCAATAACTGAGATATTTCGCTGTGGTCACCAGCATGCGACGGCGCCTACAACACCTTGCGCCGCCTCCTCACAGCCCCGCCCATCCTGCGCCATTTTGACCCTCAGGCGCCCACCGACGTGCACGCAGACGCCAGTGATGTCGGCCTCGGCGCTGTGCTTGCTCAGCGCCTCTCTGGCTTCGGTGCGTCTCGCTCGTCGTTTCCAGTCGACCTTGCGGGCCTCTCCGTCTTGGACTCCGCGGAGTCTTCTATAGACGTCAGTGATATGCCCGCCGAGCAGCGAAAGGATCCATGGATCGCATCTCTTATTGCCTACCTTTCCAAAAATCAGTGATTACCAATTCACACGCCCTTTACCGTCAAGCTTCCCACTATGAGATTCAGGATCACTTTCCTTGCATGCGCAACTACAACTCAAGTGGACGGAAATGGCTCCTCGTGATTCCGCGCCATCAACGGACTCAAATATGTACAGCTTTTCACGACGATCCGCAGTTCGGTCACGCCGGAGTTTTCAAGACATACACTGCAACTTCATCGTCGCTATTGTTGGCGCG
Organism: Amblyomma maculatum; assembly: GCA_023969395.1. Lineage (NCBI taxonomy): Eukaryota > Metazoa > Arthropoda > Arachnida > Ixodida > Ixodidae > Amblyomma > Amblyomma maculatum. Next base: position 154,785 of record JAJIZL010013971.1, read on the forward strand.
GCATGTACAACTCGGTTCTTAGGTACGTTCGATCGTGCTTGACTTGCCAACGCCGCAAACCTGCCTCTCACCATTCGGCTTTTCAGTTAGAGCCTCTCACATGTCTGCTTAGACCATTCGACAGCATTGGAATTGACCTCTATGGCCCTCTACCGTACACAGCTGATGCAAATCGCTGGATCATTGTCGCTGTCGATCACCTGACGCGATATGCCGAAACCGCCGCGCTCCCAGCTGCAACAGCCCGAGATGTGGCCGGTTTCTTATTGAAGAACTTCATTCTCCGTCACGGTGCTCCTCGTGAATTGCTCAGAGACAGAGGCCGTGCTTTCGTATCCGAAGTCATTGAAGCCCTGCTCGATCAGTGCAAAATCATTCACCGGACTTGCACCGCTTACCAGCCGCAAACGAACGGCCTTGTTGAACTATTTAATCGCACCCTCGGCGACATGCTCGCGAAGTACGTCGTATCCAACCACACGAACTGGGACATTGTCCTTCCTTATATCACCTATGCGTACAATACTGCTACGCAATCTAGCACGGGTTCCTCTCCGTTCTTTTTGCTTTACGGTCGGCATCTATCTGCTCCCTTTGATACTGTCCTCCCCTACAACCCTGATCCATCAGAATACACTACAGTGACAGAAGGTGCCAAGTATGCCGAAGAATGCCGCCAGATTGCCCGCACGTTTACGACCGGCTCTCAGTGGCGTCAAAAATATTGCCATGACACCGATCAGTAGAATGCACCACACTTTGAGCTCGGCTCACTTGTGTGGCTATGGGTTCCGTCCGGTAGCCCCGGTCTCTCCGCAAAGCTGATCTCAAAGTATCACAGGCCCTACCGTGTCGTCGAGCGCGCTTTACCAGTGAATTATGTTGTTGAGCCGCTTACGCCATCTTCTAATTTCTGACGCCGTGGCCGTGAGACTGTACGTGTGTAGCGCCTTAAGCCGTTCTACGATCCCATTGTATCTTCGTCCCCTTAAGTCGCCAGAATGGCTCCTTCTTCTCTGGGGGGGGGGGGGGGGGGGGGGGGGCACCGTGAAGAAGATGGACTCCTTCGCTGGACGTTGACGAAGAGGGAGCAGTCTTTGTAGTTGTCGCGTGGACCATAGAGCCGGTCTGAATCGCCCCGCTTCCTCGCCGACCTTGACGTGTAAAATTAACCTTCTCCTACAATGCTTAAGAACAAAGGAAAGTGTACATAAAAACATCATAACAAGCAAATGCAGAATAAAACTCGGCTGTTCGTTATGATGATATATACAATTTTGAATGGCAACGTTCATGAAGGTATATACAGAGTAGAATAATTTGCCGAATAAAATAGATATTGTGAGCACTGTGTTACCTTCGCGTTACCTTACAATATAAACGTACACAGCAATCGCATGCATAGTATGTATTGCACAAGTGCGTTGCGATGTAAACAGCTGCGAGTGGACATATATATTTGCATTATATAACAGGTAGTCGTTTCAGTGGTGGCGTAGCGGTAGAACATCCGCCTCGCATGCAAGAGGACCAGGGCTCGAATCTCGGTGCCGCGCAGTTCACCACCGGATAAAAAAAAACCGCGTTTTAATGGAATTGCATAAACAGGTTTGGGGTGCCACCTGATAACGGTGAACACCTCAGGCAACACACTCCCTCACCGGAACAGGAGTTGGACACCCTGGTGCAGTAATTGGCCGCCACCTCCCATGATTAGTCCTATCAAACCCTGGCTCTCAGTCACCAGCGGCTGCGGAACCACGGCGGCGGTCGGACCTGTGACGCAGCAGGGGGTGCTAAAAATTCCTCGCTCCGCTGGACAGGCCGCCTTTGGAAACTGACCCTGGCAACGTTTAACGCTTGAACCCTAGCTAGTGAAGCTAGTTTAGCAGTGCTGTTAGAGGAACTAGAGGTTATGAAATGAAATGTCATAGGGCTTAGTGAGGCTAGGAGGCATGGATGGGCATCTATTGTGTTATCAAGGTTTACCGGAGAGGCGAGAACTAGGAGTAGGTTTTCTTGTCAATAAGTATGTTGCTGGTAATATAGATGAATTCTATAGTATTAATGAGAGGGTGGCAGGCATCGTAATTAGGCCTAATAAGCGGTATAAACTGAAGGTTGTACAGGCCTATGCACCTACATGTAGTTATGATGACCAGGCAGTATAAAGCTTCTACGAAGATGTAGAATCGGCAATGCGAACAGTAAAGACGCAGTATACAGTACTAATGGGCGCCCTCAATGCCAAGGTAGGGAAATGAATACCTTCTTCAACAAACGAAAGAACCGGAAATGGATATGGAAAAGTCCTAACGGGGAGACTAAAATGAAATTTAATCATGCTGTGCTCAACCTCCGCAATTATGCAAGATGTAAATGTAATCGGGAAAGTGCGATGCAGTGAACTCAAGATAGTGAGGTCTCGAATTAGTTTAAATCTGGAAAAGGAACGCAGCAGATTAGTAAGAAAGAAGTCCATCAACGAATTAGCTGTGAGGGGTAGGGCATAAGAGTTCAGAATCTCGCTACAGAATAGATATTCAGCTCTAACTGAGGATGGCGACATTACCCTAGAAGAAATAAACAATAATTTCAGAGATATCATTACTTAGTGCGCTGTAGAAGTAGGCGGTCGGATAGTTAGAGAGGATACTGGTAAGCTGTCTAAGCAGACAAAAGATCTGATTTAGAAACGCCTGAGTATGAACGTTTCCAATCGAACAGACCAGATAGAATTGACAGAGATATCAAAGCTAATGAATAAGCACAAGGTGGTCGATATAAGAAAGTATAACATTAAGAAAATTGAGCATGCTATAAAGAACGGAGGAAGCCTTAAATCGGTGAAGAAGAAATTGTACATAGTCAGAAATCAGATGTATGCGCTAAGGACCAAGGCGGGCAACGTCATCACGAATATGGACAAGGTAGTCAAAGTAGCTGAGGAGTTCTATACTGATCTCTACAGTAGCCAAAGTAGTCAGGGCCGTAATGAGATTGGTGGTAGGGAAAAACAGTCAGACGTTCCACCAGTGACGAAGGACGAGGTTAAGAAAGTAATAGAAACTATGAAAAGAGTCAAAGCAGCTGGAGAGGATCAGATAACTATAGATTTGTTGAAGGGCGGGGGATATCGTGCTAGAAAAACTGACCACCCTGTATACGCAGTGCCTGGTGTCATCGATGGTACCGGAACCATGGAAGAACGCAAACATTATCCTCATTTATAAGAAAGGGGACGCTAAGGACTTTAAAAACTACAGACCAATCAGTTTGCTGTCTGTTACGTATAAGGCATTTACTAAGTTAATCGCTAATAGAATCAGGACAACCTTAGACTGCAGTCAAGCAAAGGATCAAGCAGGATTTCGGAAACGGTACTCTACTATCGATCATAAGCATGCCATCAACCAGGTGATAGAAACATGCTCGAAATATAACAAGCTTTTATACATAGCAGTCATTGATTTCAGAAAAGCATTTGACTCAGTAAAAACCTCGGCAGTGATGCAGGCATTGCGAAATCAGGGGGTGGACGAGCCGTACGTGAAAGTCCTCGAATATATATATACTGGCTGCGCAGCAACCATAGCTCTGCATAAAGAAAGTAACAAATTTCCCATAAACAAAGTATAGTTAGGCAAGGAGACACGATCTCCCCAGTACTATTCACAGCTTGCTTAGAGGAACTATTCAGAGACTTGGAATGGGAGCAGTAGGGATAAGTGTAGATGGAGAATACCTCAGTAATCTGCGATTTGCTGATGACATTGCCTTGCTAAGTAACTTGGGGGATGAACTGCGAATAATGATTGATAACATAGACAGGAAAAGTAGAAAGGCAGGCTTAAAAATCAATATGCAGAAGACTAAGGTAATGTTCAACAGCCTCGGGAAGGAACAGCAGTTTATATTAGGTAGCGAAGCACTGCATAGCACTGAAGTAGTAGGCGAATATGTCTACTTAGGACAGGTACTAGCCGCAGATCCGGACCATGAAAAGGAAATAACAAGAAGAATAAGATTGGCATGGAGCACATTTGACAAGAACTCGCAGATTATGGCTAGCAGCTTACCGGTATCGCTAAAGAGGAAAGTATACAACAGTTGCATCTTACTTGTACTCACCTATGGGATTGAAACCTGGAGGCTAACCAAGAGAGTTCTACTTAAGTTGAGGACACCCCAGAGGGCTATGGAACGAAAGATGGTAGGGGTAACATTAAGAAATAGGAAGCATGCAGAGTGGGTCAGAGAAATAACTCAAGTTGCCGACATCTAGTGGAAATCAAGAACAAATGGGCATGGGCAGGACGTGTAGTGCGAAGAGAGGATAACCGATGCTAGCTTAGGGTAACAAACGGGATTCCAAGGAAAAGAAAGCGTAGCAGGGGGCGGCAGGAAGTTAGGTGGGCGGATGAGTTTAAGAAGCTCGCAGGGGTCAAGTGGATGCAACTGCACAGAACCGTCTAATTGGAGAAATATGGGACAGGCCTTCGCCTTGTAGTGGGTATATTCAGGCAGATGATGATGATGATTAAGTGTGGTTAAAACTATTCAAGACACTTCCATCTGACATGTTTGGATGAATATGTGTGTTGGGATACATAAAGTTGTGAGTTGACGTAAATATTTACTTCATATCACAGGTACCCAGGTGGGTTAAAAATCACCCAGGCACGTTAATCCGACACAGAAACAAAACGGCAAGGCGATTGGTGAAGGAGTAAAGGGAATTTATTGTCTTCCACACACATAGGTACTTGTATATACACACACACGCACTGTAGTACGTACATGGGAGGAAAACGAAAGCGGCGATACTAGCAACAATCACATATTCATAGTTATTCCGTGTTCACCAATACCTACAGAACAAAAGTTCAAAAGGAATTACAGTGAGAAACTTAATAACAGATGATTATATCTTATATGGCTATACACTTCCTCATGATTCGAGGTACGTAACAAAGAGGGGGGGGGGAGGAGTTAGTTTGGCAAAGCTGGCATAACAAGCCTGCCGTCCCGAACGACGAAGAAGCGGGTGTGCCAGCGCTGCAGAAACCGTGCCTCTCCTATTATAATAATAATTATTAATATTATTATTATTATTATTATTATCTCTGTCCAGTTGATCAGAGAGATACTTCCACCATTGAAGACGCAGTCGCTGCTGCGCTAGGTACATGGCCCTGGCTGGCTGTCTATGGACTTCAGCAAGGCAACGCCTCTTCCACAGCACAAAATATACACAGGCGACTACTAGCCGCGCAAAACATCCACGTGGCGGCCTGGCGCCAGGGCCACCGTGCACGGAGAACATCCTTCTCACTAAGCGCCACATTACCAGCGCCACTAGGCATTTCAAGAACGCGTGCCTCATGTTTTCCGTGCGGCCGCAGTTTTGACATTCGGCATGCGCCACATGGCGAGGCGTTCTCGTCTGGATAACGCAAACGTCGGACTGCGTACAACACTGGTTTCTGCACATATAAGCATCTGCATGTCATAGCCCAAGGCGTGATATAGTATGGAGCGTGGATCGGGAGTGATCATAAATGATGGCCAAATATTTCTTTAGAAAGAGTCTGCTATGATAGTACAGCGTTTTGTACTGGACCCTACCCACACCTGTTAACGCCATATTTAGCGCAGGAAAATGCTTCACTAACGCTTCACCTTGGTGGCTCGACTGCTGAACCCAGGGACGACAGGATGCAGTGATTAAGGCGCTCGGCTTCTGTGCCCAGTGATGCGGGATCGAATCCTGGCCGTGGCGGCCGCTTTTCGATGGAGGCGAAAAGCAAGACGCCCGTGGGTTATGCGACGTCAGTGCACGTTACAGAGCCATAGGTAGTCGAAATTTCCGCAGCTGTCCACTATGACGTGTCCCACAGCCTGTTGAGCTTTTAGGCGGCACACTTTATAAACCAAGCCTATCCAAACGAACCGAACCATCAAAACAACAAGATTCGGGCTGAAAAAAATATTTCTGAGATCACTGCAGAATCTGCACTGGAATTCGATTCCGACTGCCGGCGGCTGCGTTTTTATGGAGGCGAAACAAAGAGGCGTCCGTCTGCTGCGCTATGTCAGAGCACTTTAAACATCCCCAGGTGGTTTAAAATACTCCGTAGCCCTCCACTATGTCTCCTCTTTCTCTCCTTCCACTCTCACTTCCCCCTTCCTTTCCTTACGGGGCGGGTTAGGTGTCCACAGAAACAAGTGTGACGGATACTGCGCCTTCCTCTTCCCGTGAATCATTTATTATTGCTTGAATCCTGGGAAGAAGTGCTACGTAAAGAAAGCGCCGATATGCACTTGGGCGCTATAAACCGCGCTGAAGAAGTTGCGGAGGCAGGTAGGTCACCGCCGCTTGCGGCGGGGGCTAGCCTGCCACCGAATATTTATCTGTTGTAGGCCGTCATTACACCTGCCATCGCTTCGGTGGTGGACGACGGCTGTTGTTGCAGCGCGCGTCTTTCTTTCCCTCTTCCTTTTCTTTCTTCTCTATTTTCTCTTCTGTCTGCACGAGGCAGCGGAGGTGGCTCAGCTACAGAGCCAGTAGCAGGCCCGTGCATTTTCTTTTCCTTCTTCCTACAGCCACAACAACAACAAGAAGTTGCCGCAAAACTGATTTATTTATTTATAGGAAGGGAAAGGCGCGGTAACTGCCTCGCTTGTTTTTTTGTGGACACCGCAACCTGCAAGCCACCAGCTAACGGCCACTTGGCTCTTCCACTAAGAACAAGTAACACTACTCCCGACAATAAAGATTTCTCTCTCTCTCTCTCCAATATAAAAGGTGTAAGCCTGACCGCTGCTGTGTTGTCAGCGAGATGTCAGCGGCATTACGCGTGAGACGGAGACTGCGCCTTTTATTTCCTTTAAAGGGCCACTGTCCAGGGAAGGACCTTTTAAACAAAGGAGCCCAGTGTTTCGATCAGGTACTGGAGATAGTCTGTGCAAAATGCTACAGTGATACGCGCGCCGTAAAGCAACGAAAATACAAATCAAAGCTCTCTCATGCTCTCCTTCGGGAAGCCAGCTTCCCCGTTTTCTGCGCTGGCCCGTCGAACCACAGTAATGACGTACTTCCAGAGAACGACGTCCATTGGTCCGTCCCTCTGAGTGACGGGAGGAGAATGGGCGTCTACCGCTTGCCGCGCTTTTCCCTCGTCACGGCCAGATTCAGCACGGCCAGACTGAATCCATTGGCGCGCTCTCCCTCGCCCGTTTTTCTTATTTTTTTCGCGCTCGCGGAGTGCCACGCCCCACCTCCCGCCAAACGCGGAGGAAGGAGGAAGGGGAATTTGTCTTGCGGAGGCTAGACGACCTCGGGCAGGAGAGTGAAAAACCTTTGCGAGGGGAACGGAAGGAGACAAGCATGACAGAATCGGGTGATTGCGGTGGCTGTAACTGCGTTATTAGTTACTCTTTTCAAAAACATTTTGCGGGCTTGCGTTCTAGGGGCGAAGTCTCACAGTCACCGGGGAAGAAAATATTTTCGACCGGAGGGTGGACAGTGGGCCTTTAAACCAAATTAGAACGAAATTATTCGCAAGCCTTCCACTACAGTATCCATTCCTGTCGTTCTGCTTTTGCTCTAGTTTTCTGTCCAGATGTCCACAGAACTTGTGATAGATACTGCACGTATCCTTTCCTGTGAACCAATTATTATTATTAGAACGCCGTTGAACTCTCATCCGTTTAAAGCAACTATAAGGGGCGTTCCTCTGAGCGGGGAATCCACTGAGACAGGTGACCGGAAGCTGAGAACTGAAGCCAGAAGTTGTCTGGCGGCTATCTTAGCTCCCACTTACACGCTTATTAGACTTTCATTGTTTGCCTGATTATACCATATCAACCATTTTCTATCCGATCATACCATTGTTTCCGATATATGCACCAGTTTTTAGTTAACAGCTACGACGAGGTTACGCTCATGTGCATTAACACTGCACGGATTAGCCGACGGAGGCTCCGCACTCATAGGTGTCTATTTTAAGTGACAGTTTATACAGCTCGATCTGTAATAAACCCTTCGCCGTACACCTGTTCCGGCTCGAGGTTTGTCGGAAGTGTTCGGTGGTGGTGGGAAACTATTCATATACAGATACATGAGGTTACGCACGAGCCGACCGTGAGGGTGTCAACCGTCACAAACACTAGTGAAGGTCCCTATTTCGGCACCCAAGTGGCATCTGCCACCCCTCGGGCTCGCCACACTAAGACCCGTTGGGCCTGCAGGTCAAAGCAGCCGAGCAGGGTCACCTCTCAGTCCTCCCTGGTTGGGTTGGGGTGAGGGTTGATAGCCGGATTAGAGGGACAGGCCCACATCATGTGGTAGATGTCCGAAGACACCGCTCCATAATGTGGGCAGCTGCCAGGAAAGCAGGGTCAAAATGTTAATAGCTAGCCAGACACAGCAGTTTGTTGTCATAGAGACGGTGTAAGAGCCACTCATCCGCCTTTCAAAGGCCTTTACATGATGTAAAAAGGTAGCACCACATGGTGTATGCAACTCTCGGCGCGAATGAGAAGCGAGGAAGAAGAAAACGCAAATATGTGGCGCGTATGGGAGAACTAGATGCTCGCAAGAAAACATCGTGAGCACCAAAGTGCGGTTCGGCAACACAGTTTAAAAGGCGGAATATACGGCAATCAGGCGAGGCTGACAAAATGTGTCATTTTGAGGATACGCCGAGTGGAAGGGAACTCTGGTGGAAGTACAAGCCGAACTGGCTTTCGGCTTCTACATCGCCTAAGCGGGCATTGCTGACCCAAAGTCACAATTGCAGCCGCCTCAAAGTTTGCAGTTTTCATAGTATTGTGTATTGATACGACACACGAAACACTAAAATGTATTCTCGACGCCGATAATCTGATACATTTTCAGCACGCAATACCTATTAGCTATACACAAAATTCGGCACCCAAGTGGCATCTGCCGGCCCTCGGGCTCGCCCCACTAAGACCCGCTGGGCCTGTAGGTCAAAGCAGCCGAGCAGGGTCACCTCCCAGTCCTCCCTGGTTGGGTTGGGGTGAGGGTTGATAGCCGGATTAGAGGGGCATGCCCACATCATGTGGTAGATGTCCAAAGAAACCACCCCATAGTATCATACATACATGTATCATAATACCTATGATACATGTATGTTCGATACTGCCTATGACTGCTATACATTTGGGAGGAATATTAACCGCTCAATAAGCTTTCACGAATATGTTCTGTTTTTAAAGATTTTGAAGTGGAATAGAACAATATTAAGAGCCTTAAAAAATGTGAATTTGCAGGAAATTGTGATTTGTCACGGATTCGTCTTTGAAATTTATCTGAGGAGTCGGCGAAGTGAATACTTAAATTGCTGGTCAATACATAACCCATGCTTTTTAATTACGCTTAGTAACACGTCTGAGGTATTTATCTTTCACGTCAAAGAAAAAACAAACACATTTCGTTGCTGAATTCTATCATGGCTGGTGATTGTTGCCCTGTACCACCGCTATTCTTGTCGGCAGTACCGCTATTATCTCTTCTGCTTCACGGTGTACAAAGACTAGCAAGCCCGCAAAAAAATGCTTTAAACATGCTTCATAATCCAACCGAGGACAGTGATGGAGTGCATTCCTGGTTTTACAGCGCCCAGAATATGGTAAGGTATGTGCGCAAAAAAGACGATCACGAGAAAAGAGGAGACAAGACGGAACGAGCGCTCGTTCCGTCCTGTCTCCTATTTTCTCGTGATCGTCTTTTTTGCGCACATTCCTCCCAATCGTCATGAACCAACTCACCCAACAACGTATCCTGCTTAAGGTCCGATATGTTGACCACATCTAATTATGTCAGAGGCACTGCGAGTCACACATTGTGTGTGAGGTGATGGCTTGCCTTCGACACTTATTTCTCATTCAGTTAAACGTCATCTCTGATTGATCTGATCGACTATGACATTGCCTACGAGTTCCTTGCAGAATGTTTCCTTTGCCAAAATATTGTCCAAGCAGACATATTTTTTAAAGCTAAGCCGGAACCAGTGCGTCACGGCGCTTCAGACTAAGGACCAGTTTTCCACACGCGCACAAGTCCGATCGAGAATAGTTCGCTGAAAAGAGAGAGCCCGCTCGCTTCAGAAGCAGGCCACGCCTTGCGGCCACACCGCGGGCCTGATCTCGGCGGATCTGAGCCAGTTTTTCTTTCCGCTGCAGAACACACTGCCTACCCCAAGCAGCGCCATTGGTCGATGATACATTCAGAGCCGGCAATATATTTTAACAAATAACTATTTCTGCAGAGTGGCCTGGCCCTTCTTCTATTTCCTCGCTATTTCTTTTTTAAAATAGTCGAGGAAATCTCACTTTTGTACAAAGACCTAGCCTAAACATATATGACCGTTGCGTATCTGCGCACGGCAGGAAAATATTCAATAAATTAACCCCATGACTTTGAATGCAGAAGTATACTTTAGCAGCTTGCTCATATACAAGTTCTACTTAAGTTGAAGAATGTTGTAAACTGGAGCCTGGTTTCGTGCAGATGCTAGAAAGCAATTTTTTTCAATGCGTCAGATATTCAAATGTCTACACGTCCTACATTGTACGAGTAATATCTTCCTGAATGTAAGAAAACAAAATCTATTATTATATTTGTTTAGGTTCTGTTATGGTGTAGGTAAATGATGAATGAAGTTAAACTAAGCACTACGCTTTTTTATTCATTGATTAGTTGATGAAATTATTATTTTGTTGTCTGCCTCCATGTGTCTTTTACATTCATCTCACATACAGCCTCTAGGACTGTCATGTATTACCATTTTATTATCCAAATATCCCCGCTGCGAAGAGACCAATGGGAAGCTACGCACCTTTTCATTGTATTCAGGCCTGGTGGAAAGGAGAACGAGGCTTGCGGCGAAACCTTGCGAAAAACCCAGGAGCGTCAGCCTTGGTGCTCCTGTTTTGTCCAAGATGTGATCAATGACAGCGGCCACGTCATAGCGACCAATCTCGTCGAAGCTGTTGAAAGCGCACGAAGGGGAGCGACGGTTCAATATTAGCGGCATTTATAACTCACTCAGCGCTAGTTTTAACGTTTTTGTACTTCAATATAACGATAGGAAAAACCGTAAAGCATTTTTATTATTACTAAGCCAGAATAACTCCTATGAGGGATTAAAATGTTAAATCTACTAATTCGCTAATGTTCTTCTTCATATGCTATTCTTCGCTTAGCAAATCTATAAAACTGGTACGGACTGAACTCTCCTCTTCCGAACGTAAAGCATGAGGACCTATGCTCCGAATATCAAGTATTGATCAGTGAAAAAATTTTATAAGTGGAAAAATAAATTGTTCGCAAGTGTGCACATCTCAGGTCTTCTGACAGAACTTTAACATGCTGTCGGTAGACTATTTCTACCTGATGCTACTTTCACCAAAGTCGCATGCAACTCGAGCACGGAATAAAAAATCCCACCTCAAGGGTGGCCTTGAAGTCATCACAGAGGCCTACTCTAAACTGTTAATTCTGACGGACCTGGGTCTCCTTTCGTTTATCCCCGTCAAGACAGGAGTATGATATCGCAAAGCAATTTATTATTTACCTAAATCTTACTGGTAGCCAATTAAGGAAGATGTTACTGAAAGCAAAACTTATCGAAAAGCAGTACGGGTATAGAAATAGAGGTAAAGAAACCTAAATCAATTGAACAGAGGGAAGAATAGTCTTCGTCGAAAAGCGAGCATTTTGAATGCCGCGGTGACTACATGTCAAGGGTTAATTTTTATATAAGAGAGAAGGTGTAATTTTTTCGATGGGGCTTGCAATTACAAGGCATAAGATCATAGTGGGGCCCCGAAGCGGCGCGAAGACGTTGGCACAAAGTGTGCCTCACGCTTACCGCTCCAGTGAGCCGATCGCAATGGCGATAATTTTGAGGACTGTTGGCTTTTTTATATCTCACTGCTATCGGACGGAAGAGCGCAGGGAGACGACATTAATCTCGTCCTCCGCCTCCGCTTGTGGCTCACTTGCCGGCAGTTTCTACGCCCGCGACGGTTTACTTCATACGAACTTCTCACCCTCAAGGGAAATTACAACTCGGACCCTCATCTCCTACTGTAAGGCTCTAAGTATGTCTACATGTGCGCATAAGTCGCTCAGTTGCCGAGTTTCACAACAAGGCGCACAGAGGGTTTCATCATCTCGTATTTCTTTGTAGTTGTGTGCGTGTTTCCGGCCGTTATAGATGACGTGATGCTACGGAACGAACCAGTGCACCAGAGCATCCCAAAAGACACGATGTGTTCAAATAAAACTTTACTGCTTCCGTCTTCTTTTTTTTTTTTTGCGAAATCAATATTACGCACGGCAGAGCCGATTTTGAATCTTCTGTGCCTTATTCCTTTCTGGTCCGCTATATTATGACGTAATAGTTCATGTGTACTGGAGGGGGGAATTAACGCAGATATTTCGCATGGTGTCAGCAGTATAACTTGGTCAAACGTACGCCAGATAATTTCAGTGCGAGAACTCCATTGCACACGGTAAAAAACAAGCAACAATATTGTGGTTTGCTTATCCCGAGATACGGGGAAATAAATCACAAAATCATCTTACAGATTTGTGATTACTGTTGGGAAGCGATTACTGAACGCCTCTTCTTCTCCTTCCGCAGTCGTCTTATGGGCGTTCTTTGCGTGGCACCACTTTCAGGTTGCGCGTTCCTCAGCGCTCGCCCCGACCTCCTCGCACAGAACGATTACTTAGGCTAAATAGCAACACAATTGCGATGACACTAAAACTGCGGAAGGTTTTGAAGGAGTTACCACTATATCTATGCCATGATGCTGATATAGTGCATCAGGGAAAATTATTTTCAGTTACTGATGACGGAGGGTAAATTAGCGTGGTATATCGGTTTATACGGCAGTGAATTATTTTCATGAATAAATTTCTCTAAAATTTCGCTGAACCCTAGCTGTCGTATTTTCAAACCTCGCACATCATATGTATTATAAAAGCCTTCACGGGAGTGTCCGCGCATCCCTTTGAACACATCCTTCCAGCATGCAGTGCGGCATCAGAATGGGTCCCGTTTTCACAAAAGGAGCAAAGAAAAACGGCTGCGTGCTTTATTCAAGGTTCGCCCTGTATATTTACATTCGTTTAAGAAAAGATACTAGACATTTGGGCGGGGGGCGGGGGGGTTCATTATTATTATATTTATATAATAATAATGATCATTAGTACTAACTGTATCGTCATTGTCATCTGTATCGTCGTCACACTTGACAAGGAGAATAACGATTTACTACTTACGAGTAAGGCGTGGTATAGTTAGCGCGCTCGGCTTGGTACCAGAGAGATATTGGTTCGATTTCTGGTGGAGACAGTTTTGTATTTTAAGTCTCACTATGGTGTATGCTTATAGCCCCACTTCCAGTCTAAGTTGAAAGGTGGTACGACACCGTATGGGTGGTGCATGGTCCTTGCTCATAGCGACACTTTGTCCTCTAGCTCATTGAAGGTCAAATGTGAGCCGTCGTTGCCGTTGGTCCGAAATAGGGTAGTGGCGTTATCGCTTGAATAGAGTGGCTAACTCTGGATACAGGGATCAATTAAACTGGTTCACAGGAAGGGAAAGGCGCAGTAACTGTCACACTTGCTCTGTGGACACCCGAACCGCGCCGTAAGGGAAGGGAGGAAGGTGGCAATGAAAGTGGAAAGAGGAGCCGTAGTGGAGGGCTACGGAGTAATTTCGACCACCTGGGGATCTTTAACGTGCGCTGACATCGCACAGCACATGGACGCTACATCGTTTTGCCTCCATCGAAACGCAGCCGCCGCGGTCGGGTTCGAGCCCGGGAACTCCGGCACAGTAGTCGGGCGTCTTACCACTGCACCACCCCGGCGGGGCATACAGGGATCCGAAGGGTAGATTTCTGTCTTAAGCGTGCTACTAACGTCGGCAGCTCCTGCCATTACATGTTTCGTGACGTCGTATAAAGCACCGGCCTATGTTTCTCGGGATACAAATCGGCGAATTAGGCGAATGCGGTCAGGTCGCACTGATTCATTTATATGCAGACGCATTATATCCCATTATGTGAATGACCATCCGACAAAACTATGAAGACCCGCTTCAAAGAAGAAACCTGAATTGGTGGCGCCTGCCAACTCACTTATGTCTTGTGTTGTAGAAACTTGAAACAACCTGGAAGCCAATCATTGGCCCTTCATGTAAGCTGTCAACTACCATCTACCAACGCCACGCTCATGCTGCATGATTTTATTCTAAGACATCCCCACGCTATCCCCAGGCTAGCGAGGCATTATAACGTAGAATAGTATTTGACTGAGTTTGAATGATGTTAGCCTTGCATTATTAGATCTGTTCAGTGAAATGAACATTAAACAATGCAACATTCGAATTCGCTACCTAAAGCTTTGAAATGTTTTCACACTCTAAGTCGTAAAACAAAGCGTAAGGCTACCTAAAACCTCAAATATGCGCCAGTAGTAGTCAGTCGAATGGTTTTGTGCGCTTGAGAAGCCTTTTTCTGGTGACTTCACTGTTATTTATCTCTTGCAGTCTTGGCCGACCTCTCAAAGCAAAATTATTTTCATCACCTCTTCTTTGCCCTCAGCTGCTGTTGGCACATTTTTGATTTCGTCTTAGCCCGTTGCATTACCGAGACGGCTGATCATTATTGCGTCTGTTTTTACTGTACGTGTCCGCCAAGTAAGCATTTTTTGTGTTAGCAAAACTGAGTTAAAAATATTGCACACTGCAGTTACCTTCCAGTACTTTCGGGCAGACGTGGAGAGGACTATATTCTGAGTACATAACTTTTAAGATGTGTTAAAAGGTTTTAAAATTTTTCGCTATGTAAATACGTTGCAGTGCTGCTTTTGAGTCACTCGAGCATTGACAAGCGTGCTGCGATTTCAGAGCGTGAGCTCTTTTAGTAACGTTTCTATGGGTCATGTTTTTCGCAATACATTGTTGTGAGCCATAGTTTCAAAATGGCAACCCAGCATGGCTGTCGCATAGCAACAACGTACATTATATATATATATATATATATATATATATATATATATATATA